>CP092871.1:30622970-30712695 GCA_030710605.1 Cordylochernes scorpioides | reverse complement strand
CGGTTAGCATGTCCTCAACCTGTTGACTTTTGTTATCCTGGACAGGTGATCCCCAAATTGAACTTTTGGCGTTAAATTCGCCGAGTATGATTGTGATATCCGAAGACGCTTCACTTAATGCCTCTAATGTGTGTACTCATACAAAATTCAAAGATTTCACGAGCTGAAAGTTGGCGATTTTGAGATGCGTCAAGAATTCGCTGCATGGGTTTTCCGGCAAATTGATATTGATGAAAACTGGCTGTCGAATGTTCTGTGGACAGATGATGCTCACTTTTCTCTAAACGGAGAATTTAACATTCAAAACAGCCGCATTTGGGCAACAGAAAACCCTAGGATTTTTACAGAAATGCCACTTTACCAGCCTAGAGTTACTGTTTTGTGTGAGTTCACTTCTTTTATTATTGGGCCATTTTTCTTCGAAAAATCAATGGAAGAACTTTTAAAAACCGTTTTTGTAACTGGTGAACGTTATGTTCAACTTTTGAGAGAAAAGGGTATTCCCATATTGCAGGGCAAAAGCACTAAGCGAAATAACATTCATGAAAGATGGAGGACCTCCTCATATCTCCCTAGGTGCCAAACAATTGCTGAAAGATACGTTCGGTGAAAATCGTGTGATAAGTCGCCACTTTATATACCAGTGGCCTCCAAGATCACCAGACTTGACGCCTTGCGATTTTTGTTTATGGGGGTACATTAAATCGTGTGTTTATCGATGCTGGCCTACCACATTGGCCATGTTGAAGGCTTCTATCAGATGGCACGTTTTATCAATTTCAACAGATATGTTATTTAATGCTGTCCATTCTGTCATTTATCGTCTGCAGGCGGTGATTGAGAATGAAGGGTGCCACATTGAGCAAGGATTGTGACCTAATACAAGAGAGAATGCAGTTATCTCATGTGTTATATAAGCTGCCATGTATTATATTATCTACCAATATTTTGCAGCTCTTTGTGTTGGGATATGGGGATAATAAATGCTGTCCTAACATCTTGACTCTTTTTTTTTGTGAACAGTAATATTTTGTTTGTGATTTGCTCACATATTATGTCGTGCAAACCAGAGGGTTATAACTTCTCGAATAACACTGGTACACACAATTTTTCCCCTTATGTTTAGTTTTTCGCTTTTCGCTCATTAGAAGAAATAGCATAAGGAATATTTTCTGTACACCAATAACTTTAGAAATTTTGTGAAAAAAAATAATACAAAATGATTTTACTACCACGTTTTTCAACGCAAAAGGTCGATTTAAAAATTATTTTTATTTGAGGGGACACATTTTAAAAAATTGTGTACAGTATAATAAACAATGATAACATTTGACAAGCCCATAGGATATTTGGAATAAAGTACGACAAATATATTTTGTCACTCCCCTCTATATTTCATTTGTTGGATCATGACAAATATCCAGTTAAATAGTCAAGGGTCGCCAATCAGTCAAGAAACTACACATTTCTTATAGCTAGAAATCCCATTAATAGTGCCATCATAATTTTTGGTACTATATTAACATTTCAAAAATTCGTGTATTGATATCAGCAGTGTTTTTAAACATTCAATCTATTTCACAAACCCCCATATAAAATATAAATATTTTTGCTACATGTTTTAATTTGCATTTACCTATTTTACATATCTCTGATTGTATTTGAAAATCGTTAACCAATTCTTCATACTTTTGGCGAAGTGGTGTTTTATTAATTTGTTATTTGATATTATTAGGGGTCTTTCCTGGTATTCAAAAAGGAAAAATACGTGTCGATCAGTTATATTTTTCAGTTTATCAAACAATTTGGCCTCTGAATCTCTGATTCTGGTAGAACGCCATCTGGCGAATAAAATTGTAACTAAAATCAATTTCGAATTTTTCATTATTTGCCATAAAAAATCCCATTGCATCCTGAACACAATGGTGTTTACCGCATTGCTCTAGCGCAAATATTCGCGGAGTTATTAATTTTTAAAGTTGTGCGGGACTTTTGGATCACCCTGTATACTAGCGGATGTGCCCAGCTTCGCCCGGGTTTTACCCGAGTGAATGTTTGTCTGACGAACATTTGTTAAAACAATTCTCTACAAACTTATAAAAAAAAGGATATATTTTGATAATTTGAAACTCGTAAATTTGAATCTCTCGATAAAGTGAACATTTTTTCCCGGTCCCTGTGTGCCGTGTCATCCTGAATTTTGTCTTCCATAATTTTCTACATTACAAAATCGTCGTTTTATCTAGTGAACATTTTTTCCCGGTCCCTTGAAAGATATTCGATAGGTTGAATAAAATCATGGTCGTGAATCTCTCGATAAAGTGATTATTTTTTCCCGGTCCCTGTGTGCCGTGTCATCCTGAATTTTGTCTTTCCTAATTTTCTACATTACAAAATCATCGTTTTATCTACATATTTTCCCGGTCCCTTGAAAATTACTCGATAAGTTGAATAGAATCATGGTCGTTTATGGAAGATGGACGTAGTTCCCGGAGGTTACCCGCCCCCCCAGCGCCAGGACCTCTTGATCCCTCTGATTGGCCGGCGGCCGGACGGGGGTGGGGGGGAGGGGGGGGGGGGGGAGGGGGGATCTTGATCCCTCTGATTGGTCGGTGGGAACTTGAACTGTCCAATGGCCGGCGGCCGGACGGGGGGGCAGACCTAAGCCTAAGGTGGCGTTGCTTGCGAGTTAAAGCTACAAATCTGCAAATAACTCTAAGGATATTAAAGATATTCAAGAAATTATTTTTCGTAAACCTTTCCGGGGATACACCTAATAATATCCCAAAATATCACGGCGATTGGATGTATGGTTTTTGAATCCATAGAGGACACACACACAGACATTCAATTTTATATATATAGATATACACTGCGTGATATTGAAATTGGAACACCAAGAAATAGTGGCCAGATAATTATGCAAATTTCAGGGTAGAGGCGCCTAACCGAGTTATGCAAATGATGTAAAATGCGCAGCTCTCGTGCGCACATGGAGTAAGATATAAGGGAAGGAACTTGCAGAAAGGACAGTATTCGTGTCGTTATTTCTTCAAGACAAATCATTGTAGAAGTTTTGTTCTTGTGTCAAAAGACACGTGTAATAACAGAGAATGCCAGGTCATCGTAAACGGAGGCAGTTCAAGCAGACAGACGCTTTTACGAGGGGCATGGTGATCGGACTGAAAAGGGCAGGTTGGTCCATACGTCAAATCGCAGCTGATACACACCTTGGTGCGTCCACGGTGCACCGACTTTGGAGAAGATGGTTGGAACAAGGAAATGTGGCAATTTATAGGAATGTCGGTGCAACCAGAGTGACGTCAGAACGTGTGGATCGGCGTATCCTTCGACAAGCAGTGGCGGCCCCACAAGCCACTTGTACCGCCATCCTGCAACATGTGCAAGACACCCTAGATCATTCCATTTCGACCAGAACCATTTCCCGTCGTTTGGTTGTTAATGGCTTGCACTCATGCCGTCCGCTAAGAAGACTGCCATTGACCCCACCGAATAGGCGCCAACGTTTGGAATGGTGCCGGGCTAGATCGACGTGGATGACGGAATGGCACAGGGTCGTGTTCTCAGATGAGTCGCGTTTCTGCTTGTCCAGTGATAGTCGCCGTGTACGCGTGTGGCGTCGACGTGGAGAAAGGTCCAATCCGGCAGCAATTGTGGAACGCCCCACCGTGCGACAACGTGGAATCATGGTTTGGGGCGCAATCGCGTATGATTCCAGGTCACCTTTACTTCGTATTCAGGGCACTATAACGGCCCAACGATACGTTGATGATGTGCTGCGATCGGTGACACTCCCCTACCTTCAGGGGGTACCCAATGCCCTTTATCAGCAGGATAACGCCCGACCGCATACTGCTCGCATTAGCCAACAAGCTCTGCAAGATGTACAGATGCTTCCCTGGCCACCGTACTCTCCTGATCTCTCACCAATCGAGCACGTCTGGGACATCATTGGACGCCGTTTGCATGCCTTGCCACAGCCGCGTTCAGAAGACGAACTGTGGCAAATGGTTGAGAGGGAATGGAGAGGCATCCCTCAGGACGCCATCCGTACTCTGATTGACTCTCTACCTAGACGTGTTGCTGCCTGCATCGCCGTCCGCGGTGGTCCTACTTGCTACTAAGCCGACGCCGTTCTCGCTCTGTATTATGACTATCATTTTGAAATAAAGATCACTTATTGTTCGTCCCTGTCTCTGTCTGCCGAGTTTCATCACTTTCTGGCCACTATTTCTTGGTGTTCCATTTTAATGTCACGCAGTGTATAATACCTGGAATCTTGAGAGAATATATAATAATGCGAAAAACATATAACGGAAAAGCCGTTTTTTATTATTATTAAAAAGAAGAGAAACATTATAAGAAATGAAGATATCACTGCTACTTATGTGTGAAACATAAAGGAAAGTATTTAATTAAAAAGGCATTTATTTACCAATATTTCAGTTGGCTGAACGCCAACCTTTATCAATGTATTATAACATTTTAATGTGTGTCAACAACAAACTCAGCGCCACATAACGTCAACAGAATTATGTTTTAAAAATAGTTTGTTGTTGACACGCATTAATATGTTATAATACTTTGATAAAGGTTGGTGTTCAGCCAACTGAAATATTGGTAAAATAAATTATATATTATATAATCCAATATATGCCTTTTTATTTAAAGATTTATTTATGGGTTGCTTTATTTTCAAAAATTAAGTATATAAATAGGGGATTAACTAGAACTAATCTAACCTAACTAAACTACTAGGTAGTCACACCCAAGCTGTAAGAAAACTGCTGTCATTATGTAAATCCAGGTACGTGAAGTTCATTTAAGTAACTTCCACAATTGGTGAAGTCTCCTGGGAGAGCTGATTGGAAGTCATTGGTGGAACGTAATACCGACGTTTAATAGCGCTGTAATTTGATTGGTTAGTCCCTGTGTGGATAATGATTGGCTGGATTACCACACTTAACCTGGTCAAATTATACCAATGTTGTGGGTTGGATTATTTTATTCCATTTAATTTCTCATAGAGTTAACGTATTGGTTAGGAATCTGTTTGCATTTTTATTAATTTTTTAACCTTTATTGAAAAAGAACGTACCTGGATCTGTAAATAAAAAAAAAAAAATTTTTCTCAAAATATTTCGAAAGATTTCTCCCTCTCTTTATCAATTTAAATCATTTATGATAAATTGATAAAGAGGGAGCAATCCTTTCGAAATTTTTGAGATAAAAATTGCTTTATTTTTCTTTACAAATCCAGTACGCCCTTTTTGCATATAAACTTATTTAATGGATTGCCTTTTGACTCAAGATGTTTAACCTTATTTTCGAGCCCTTCGTTTATCTTTTGTATCTAGAATTCTTTTATATACAAAAATATATAAAAATGGTTTAAACAAAAATTTTGAAAACAAATTGAAAATTGTATGTTTAAAAGATTACAAAAACAAAATTGTACGGTATCAGGTGAAAGAGAAATAATGATGAAAGGCATCATCTGATCGTGCAATTGAAAACTGTTTGATGGTCTGCGTCATCAATAGGAATAAATATCATCTAATGTTTATAGGTTGGGTTTTATATTCAGTTAGAATAAAATAATACCACAAATTAAAATATTATAACTGTTTAGAACAAACTACTCTATAAAGTTGACCGCCAGATGTCGCGTCTTTTCCTATATATTTTATACAATCCGTTATTACAAATATTGGCCTCTAAGACAAAGCTGAAACAAAGGCTTTATGAATACTACAAGTTGAAGAGCCAAACTTGCTCTAAGAAGATAATAGAAGAGTCAGTATCATCTCTCAATTATATTTTTATCATCATCTTTCCATAACCTCTTTATCACCTTTCCATCATCTTTTAGGATACCTTTTTTACCTTTCCATCCCTCAGAGGTTCCTATCATGAAACCCTTCATCATTGTCCCTTAATCATTGTTGTTGTTTTACCTTGGCCGGCTCAAATATTGTTGTAGATATGCAGATACGTAATCCTTTATTTCCATTTTTCTTCATGCCTTAATTCAGGTGTTACTTTCTCATATTTTGTTTT
Source organism: Cordylochernes scorpioides (assembly GCA_030710605.1). Taxonomy (NCBI): domain Eukaryota; kingdom Metazoa; phylum Arthropoda; class Arachnida; order Pseudoscorpiones; family Chernetidae; genus Cordylochernes; species Cordylochernes scorpioides. The sequence continues at coordinate 30,706,614 of CP092871.1, read as the reverse complement.
ATATATCTAATAAGATCAATTAAAGCAAATTTTGATTTGAAATTCCTTTATTTCCAAAGATTTCACGACTGCGAAAACAATAACAACAAAATACTATTACATCTCAGAAAATGTATCATATCAATACCCGACAGGGTGATTATTATAACATATATATATTTATATTACAATATAATATAATGCGGCTTGTGATTGTAAAACGACATTTGAAAATTATCCCGCATGAGTTTCTTTTCAATGAAAAATCAAAATTTATTTTAAGGAGAAATAACGATTATTTCTAACCTTAAGGACGAAGTATGAAAGGACGAATTGTGAAGAGTAATGATATACAGAAAAATAAAAGTATCCAGGTATGGGAATTTAATTAAAAGGCATTTATTGGATCATAATATCATTTATTTTTACCAATATATCAGTTGGCTGAACGCCAACCATTTTCAAGGTATTATAACATATTAATGTGTGTCAACAACAAACTTAGCGCCACATAATGTCAATAGAAGTAAAGCTTAATTCAATTTGAATTTTATTCAATTTCTCTCTCGAGAGAGAGAGAATAACTTTTAACAGTTTCACCTAAATGAATTGAGATAACCAAATTCTACGATGGTTTGTTATTGTTTATATGTAAATATTTTTTGATTTGTGTACATATGTCTTAGCTCTGATTGGCTGACGGAATGTGTCGCTGTAATGAATGGTAGCGCCACCTGGTGTCAGAGACGCCATCTGGCGACATGTCTGGTAATTAGGAGAGCAATTACTGGAATACACAGTCACAATATACTGCCTACTTTATACACTTTCTATAACTTCTTCTATCAAATCCACGAGTTAGTATCATGATACATCAGCGCACCACCTGTTATAAGATATTTAAACTACTTTTGACCCGTTCTTTTTAAAATAAAGCTATTTTTGACTGACCATAGGACATTATGTTAGATTAAAACTGACTAAACCTCTGGAAGGATAAACCACCAATGAGCCAATTCCTTCTATTACAAGTACTAGTCGATTGACCCGGGCAACGCCCGTGTTTTACCCGATTGAATGTTTTTATTCAAATACTATTTGTTACAATTATAAATTGGCGCCTAATATAAATGCATATATTAGTTAATAACTATAGCCTATGTGCTTTATCTGTCTATGTACTGTTGGCTTCCGTAGGCGTCTCTTACTGGGAAAAAGAAAGAGAGGATTCCATTTAGTTATTAATTAATATATGCATTTATATAAGGTGCGACCCGCTCCAACACAATTGTTACAAAAACCAAAAAGCGAGTGGGGGGGCATGATGGGGGGGGGGGGGTCAAAGGTGGCGTGATCGTAGCCAACCAATAGGAGAGCGCCATTCCAAAAAAAAAGCAAATAGTGACAGAGATGAAGAATTATTAAGAACGCATGACGCTCGTAACTGTATATAGAATTTTATCATTGCAGAAAGGGCATTAGAAAATGGTTTAGTTAAAAAGAATAACACGAGTTATTATACTGTAACCCTTGTTTTATTGATATTAAAATAAAATATTCACCCATATTTATCAATTTTTTGTCCTCGAGGTCATACAATGAGTTAAATAAATTATTGGTTGATATTGCTATATTTTTTTCTGAATCTACTTTCAAACAACAAATTATCTTCAAAAACAAAAATGGAATATACTGACCGCTAACATGAGCTTTTTAGATGGTACATAGACATCTAACTAATATTTTCAGAAATTATTTTGCAGAAAAAACTAATACTTTTAGAAGAATATTATAATGATAATATAATCTCCCTCTCTCTCTCTCTCTTCACAATATGTCTTTTAAAAGTTTATATAGAACTATATATACCACATAAATATATAGTAATTCAATAGCAAAATACGTTACAGATATATTTGAATAAAATAAGCCATTTTATATTTCAAAACTGGCTTCGATCGTTGACGTATTTCTATATATAGAGAGTTTGTATCAGATTACCAACTGCAGAATTCCTTATAGAATTTGTTACATACATTTTATACAGCGAAATTCTATCGTTTTATCTTTCTTCAAATCATCAACTATCTAAAAATACAACTAATTTTACATGAAAAATTCAATATTTTATAATTGCTTCCATTATTATCACTTAATTCAATAATTCGATTAAATTATCTATTCATAACAAGAATCCATTAATGATTTTTTAAAATTCGAACGGGACATTTATGTAAATAGATGAATAAACAGAGTTAGGCTTATATCAAGGGGGGAATTCCTTTGGGCAATCCATATGCAAATTGAGAACAAACTGGCCACACTGTTAACGCTTCATTTGGAAAATTAGAAAGAAAAAAGATCGTTTGGTTCTCAAACAATGTAAGCTGGCTGAATAGCGCCATTAAAGATTTTCCAATGATTCTATACAGTTAACAAAGACAATACTCTAATTATTTCTGCTGTAAAAGTTTATAACGCCCATGGAAAGTGTATATTCACACACTTCATCAAGCAGAGTGGCGTTTTGAATTTTAATTGAAAATTGAACTAATTAAATGAAGGAAACGTGGATGATTTTTATTGACTTATCGTTTTATTTTTTTTCGTTGATAATTCTTTAGGAAATTATATCGATTTTTCTTTCCACCCTTTAATTTGACCAATAATTATTTACTAAAAATTTAATATATATAACAAATTATTACTAATTTTTATTTCAATTGTGTTGTTCTTATTAATTTTCTTTAAATGTGTTTTTATTTTAATATGAAACAATAAATATATTATTTATTTATCGCTAAGTGGTATTTTCTAATCGTTATTTTCATATATCGGTTTTTACAACCAAAATATAATTTTAAAAACCATCTTCTGATCGTGCAAATAAAATATCAGAAGATACCTTTTTCCTAATTTATCCACCTGATCCAAATACAATTTCACTTTTATGTTATTTCTTACAAAATATAACAGTTGGAAATTAAAATTGGTACAACAAGAATACGAATGGCAGAATCCATTTAGTGAACACATGGTGTACAATTAGATAATAAAAAAGTCATATATTGGATTTAATAAAAGATTTATTTTGCCAATATTTCGGCTGGCCGAACGCCAACCTTTATCGAGGCATTACATCTTTGTATACACAAACTCAGCATCACATATACAAAGATGTAATGCTTCGATAAAGGTTGGCGTTCGGCCAGCCGAAATATTGGCAAAATAAATATTTTATTAAATCCAATATATGTCTTTTTTATTATCTAATGAATTAAATATGGATTGGTCTATTTTCAAAATGGTGTACAATGTATTGTATGAACAGCAGGTTGTATTTTACGGCGCAATAGGAAAATTTTCTCGTATAAAAAACGTTGCTGCCTTTGGAAATATTGCAACAACAATTTTTTTTATTAAAACATCTCGTTTCCTATAGACTCGTAAAGAAGTCCATATGCAAAATCTATCCTCTAATATTCAAATGTATATATAAATCAGTTAGCATCTAAACAGAATTTATATATGTTCCTATTTTGAAAACCGAGCAACCCATACTTAAATTATTAGATAATAAAAGGCATATATTGGATTGAATTAAAGATTTATTTGCCTTTTTAGCTATACGTTTAATGTACTTTTGCGTTTTAAAGAAATAAATGTAAGAATAATTAAACAAGTGGTGTGTGTAGTCAAATAAACTCTTGTATTCAATCCAATATATGTATTTTTAATACAATATAATGCGGCTTATGATTGTAGAACGACATTTGAAAATTATCCCGCATGTGTTTCTTTTGAACGAAAAATCGAAATTTATTTTAAGTAGAAATAACGACTATTTCTAACTTTAGGGATGAAGTATTAATGGATGAATGCCGTTTATCATTACTCTTTACAATTCATCCTTTCATACTTCATATCTAAGGTTAGAAATAATTGTTATTTCTACACTTAAAATAAATTTCGATTTTTCGTTCAAAAGAAACACATGCGGGATAATTGTCAAATATGTATTTATATTATCTAATATGTTTCTATGTAGTCCAGTAGAAGGGCAGAGATTTCCGAAAACTTGAGATAATGTTTAATAAAGATTAAGAAACTAATTTCCAGATACCAGTGGCCTTTGTTTGATATATACTTAATGGCAGGAATATCAATACCATCGATTTCCGACACAACCACGGGATCGAATCCCGTATTGGTCTTTTTTTTTCTTGAATAAGAAAACCCAACTACTATCCTTCATGATTATCTTTGCCTGTAATACATGTCCTTATGGGGATAATAATAAAATAATATTAATATAAATAGTATTTCTATTGTATTCGAAGCTACTGTCAAAAATTCGTTTAAAATACCTTTTCCAAGAGTCTAGTTTCAGTATTAGTATAAGAATAAAAATGAAAAATGCAATATTACAACGGTATGGTAGATTAAACTGGAGAAAAATCTGGGAGAGTTCACCAATGATGAGCCAGACCCTCCCATTATTTTATCATTACAGTAAGAGCAGTAGAAACTTGATTTATTCAAAAAGAACGCATTTTGGCACATTTGAAAAATACATTTTATGCTTTTATTTGAAGGGAGAGGTGCCTTTAAGAGCGTGAATACCATTCTCCACCGCACCTTCACAATTTACATATAAGACTCGGCAGGTGAATCCATAAACATATTTCTATCCTCAGCTTAGATCCGCAATATCTATTCAGAACAATATTTATATTAAAATATTCTCCATATTTGCATATCCATCTTCATAAAGTCGTCGCATCTTTGTCATTCCTCTATGGCTGTAATAAATTGGATCAAAGAACATCCATGAATACTTTATTAGAGTGTTATTTTATTTATTTATTTATTGTATACATCTTATATATGTTTTTATTATATTTTCTATATCTCCTATCAATAGAGAAATAGCTATTTGTGTATGTGTGAAATAAAGTGCAATACAATAGAACTTGGATAATTCAAACATCTTGTTCGGAGCTAAAACTTTCCTATTCTATCATCGAGCAGAGTAATCACCAGCACCTCTAAGAAATTGATACTTTTTAATTTCCTTTCTTAACTAACTCATTTACATCATTTCTAAACCAAATATATACATGCAAAGTAGTCCGGTCATCTGGTCAAAAAGATAAATATATTAATCTATGAAAACAACTTATAAAAATGCTAACACATCTTTAATTCGAAAACGTCTTTAATAAAGAAAATAAGACCTAATTCAAATAATTTATTAGTGTGTGACGCTTCGGCAACAACATTATCACCATCATCAGACAAAATAATGATATAAAGAATTTAAAAAATCATTTGTCTGATGATGGTGACAATATTGTTGCCGAAACATCACACACTAATAAATTATTTGGATTATTTTCTTTTATTTTAATCTATAATACAAATTGTGCTTATCATTTTTGATAGACTTCAATGGACCTAAGAGGTTATTCTTCCTATGAACTGAAGAAAAGAATTCCAAAGTAGATAACAATGTTGATTCTAAGCCATTACTTGAAGATTCTATTTTAAAGAGTTCAGGATCTGAAGCTCTCCTCTAATTCAAGAAGTTGAGATTTGATTTATTCTTTTGTCTGATGATGGTAACAATGTTGTTGCCGAGAGGTCACACACTAATATATTATTTGGATTAGGTCTTATTTTCTTTAATTATAATCTATAATCTAAATTGTGCTTTATATCGAAAATGTCTTTAATTCGAATATTTATCTTGGTCTCTATAAACATAATTTTCGTTTTTAAATCGAATTTTTAGATAATTCGAAATTTTTTTGGTCCCTCGGGTTTCAAAATTTTCAAGTTCGACTGTATTTTCAATATTTTCCGTTCATGAACAATGATTTATAAATATTAGTTTCTTCTATCTCACTAGAGAACTGCGACAATAGCATTCGAAGAAAGCTACCTGCTTATTTTAATATAACAACAAAGCCTTTTAGCAAAATATATAACGATGATTTAAGAAGAGTGTCTTAAACGAACTTTATTCGTAAGCTTTCAGACGTAAACTTTGTCCTTGTAAAGCCTGTAGAAAGACGTCTGAAAGCTTGCGAATAAAGTTTGTATAAGGCACTCCTCTTCAATCGTTGTTATACACCAATACCTCGCTTTGCGTCGTTTCGTTTTGCGTTTTTTTTCGAAGTTGCGTCGCTGCTTAATTTTTACTGATTTTCACTGTGCGTCGTTAGATTTTCGAAGTTGCGTTGTTTTGGATTCGAGTCTTTATTTTTTTTCCTAAAATATGGCAACACCTTTGTTTTTGATTGCGCCTTCACATATTTTCACTTTGTGTCGTTTCAATTTGCTTCGTGTTTTTATTGAACGTAACCCCGACGCAAAGTGTGGTATGGGTGTATATTGATATTTTAATTCGTGAGTTTAGTCAACAAAGCCTTTTATTAACACATTTAAACTCACATAGAATCATCCCGTATACTAAGAATCTAAGAAAAGCAAACAATACACTAGAAATGATTACTAAGTAAATAGGTAATCAGATATACAAAAATATTTTGTCGAAAACCGAGAAAATAAAAACATTAACTAGCCAAAATGTCTCTCTCAATTTTAAGAAATATAAATCTTATTTAATTAAAAAAACATATATTGGATCAAAATATCATTTATTTCACCAATTCCTCCAAGGGTCTGATGTACTTTTCAAACTCCATTTGTTTCAGAGCTTCAAATATGTCTTCCTTCAGAACAGTCTTGTGTTGGAGGGTCACGTTATTGGCGAGCGTCTTTTATAATACGAGCCACCACAGCATTGGGAAGGGTCAGGTCATCAAAGTTCTCTGCCGGCAGTTGACTAAAGGCCAACCTTTTTCAAGGTATTTATGTGTCAACAACAAACTTAGCGCCACATAACGTCAATAGAATCTTATTATACGTCACACTTCTGCTATTATAAATGTCATTAAAGTAATTCAATGTTATTACTTTCTTAGCACAAATCTCGTGTATTTGAAACAATAAATATTTCACAATACTTGCTTTCGACAAATAAGATCAAAATACAATTATAATCATTCATTTCATAAATATCTCTAATTATGTAAATATTTACATGTATATATGTATATATTATCCTCTAGTTTCTTGTATAGTTGCCTGTTAAAGGACACCGTATTCCGAAAGCTTGCCGATTATACAGCACAAATAAAAGAAACACGTTGCTGTAAACCTTTATTCCTTTTTCGATACAACAACCTCTATTATACAAGGTATGTCCCATAAGTTCCCGGACTGGGTCCATAAAAAAATAAATAAATGAAAAATGTAAATAAATTTGACTTTTTATTATAGAAAAAATTTCTGGCAACACGGTGGTACCAATATCGAGGCGATACGTGCGCCCCCGCCAAGTTCATTCTAATTTATTTAAAGGTTACACCTAGCGCTGCGGCGATTATACGATGGAACAAAAATTGAAGCAGAGGATTTGCATAGAATTTTTTGTGAAACTTCAAATATCAGCAACCGAAACTTTTGAAATGCTTAATAAAGCATTCCCCAATGACGCCCCAAAGAGAACAACTGTTTTTGAATGGCATTCTAGATTTAAAGCTGGCAGAATTTCCATTGAAGATGATCTTCGTCAAGGACGCCCAAAATTTCAAAGGACTGATGAAAATGTGCAAAATATTACCGATTTGATAAAATAAAATCCTCGAACCACTTTGCTGGAGCTAGAGAAAGGCACAGGCATCTCTAAAACAACGATTGGAAGGATCGTAACCTAAGATTTGAAGCTCAAAAAGACTCCTGCAAAATTCATTCTAAGATTCCTCACTAATGAGCAAAAACTGTGTCGGCTTGCAACTTGTGAGGACATGTTGGAAATGATAAGAACGAATCCGGAATGGAAAGACAAGATAATCACAGGCGATGAGACATGGGTCTATGGCTATGACCCTGAAATCAAGCGTCAATCTGCCGAGTGGAGGGGTCAGGGTGAGCCTAGACCCAAAAAATCCAGAAACAAGGTGTTGCTGGTCGCCTTTTTTGATAACAAGGGCATTGTTCATCACGTGTATCTTCCTGCAGGCCAAACAGTTATTAAGGAAATGTATTTGGGCATTCTTCGCCGTCTAAGGGAAGCTATTCGAAGAAAAAAAAGGCCAGAAAAATAGACTAATGGTGACTGGATCCTACACCATGACAATGCCCGCCCTCACACAGCGCACTTGGTGACGAGTTTTTTGGCGAAAAATGGGACACAAATCCTACCTCAACCACCCTATTCCCCAGACATCGCACCAAATGACTTTTTCCTGTTCCCCAAACTTAAAGCAGTTCTAAAATGAAGACATTTTGACACCAGGGATAACATAATAGAAAAATCGCCGTTAGCATTGAAGAGCATTCCAAAAGAGGCCTATAAAAACTGTTTTGACAATTGGGTGAAACGATGGCGCTGGTGCGTTGAAGCAAGGGGGGATTACTTTGAAATGTTTTAATAATTAAAAAAATATATCTTACCTTTTTTTTTTATGGACCCAGTCCGGGAACTTATGGGACATACCTTGTATGTTAAAAGGCGCAAGCCATCAGCAACTTTCAGTTGCACGATAAGGAGATGTCTTTTTCATACTTTATACCATGGTTTCAGGCTATGGCCCTCATCAGTACAGAGACTGTTTCGATTTCATAGTATCCTATAAGAGACGTTATGAAATCTGTCTAAAGTTGAGAAAGCTGAAAATTGTGATATTAAGCCAGTAAATACATTTAAAGATGTCTGGAAGATATTCAAATACGCATGCGTAGGAAAAACGCTTTTTTCACCCATTTAAGATTTTCTTCTATGCGAAATAATAATTGAAAATATATACATGGTTACAATAATTTTGCTATGAAAACATTATCATAAAATTTAGGTCGTGTTTTCAAATCAATATATTTAATTAAGTGTTAACAAATCGATTCTAATTATAATTGAAGAGCTAATTAAAATAACGGAGAGAAATATGTCAAAGTATTTTGTCAGAGAACGCTAATGGAGGGTTGACATTAATCCAATTGTCAAGAACACTCGTTTCTCTCTTTGGGTCACCTTCATCTTGAGTATGTAAATTTACTGTATCTCTTTCATCTCCTAGAAACGCATTTCGAACAATTGTGTTAATAATTCAGCCGACTTTAAAGTTCATGGCATATTCTAGGACTTTACAATAGAATTATTTTAGGAATGAATAAATAAATATTGTCCTTAGAAATATAAATATTTTATTAAAAAGATATATAAAATAGATATATTTCAATAAAAATAAATGTTTTTTTTTAATATTGAAAATAAATTTAAAATTACTGATAAATACCTAAAATAAAATCGAGAATTTCAATTAAAAAAATAAATATTTTGTTAATAAAGTGTGAAAAAATTGTTATTGAAGTGTAATATTTTATATTTAAAGTCGAAAAGTTTCGCCTTTAAATGTAAATTTATATATTAATTTTAATGTATATTTTATATATAATATTTCTATATAGTTTTAATAATTCAAATTATTAAAAGAATAAATAATTTTATTTAGGGGCATATTTATTTTGTTTTTTAACATATTAAAAATTTTAAAATATAAAAAAATATTGTCACATATTAATGTCTCGTTATTCTAATTAATATTAGTCATTGAGATACTTTTAATTTGGTAATAATATAAAAATAATAAAAACATGAGTCTGAGAAACATATTAATTCAATATTTATAATATATATAACATATATAAATATATAAAATTATATATTGCTTAATTAGTATAATTTTTGTTGGATAACTGAATGCTACGACAGCTAGCGCCACACTGGACCTATCATCATCACAACTGTTTGTTTACCTTTCTTCTCTATACTTCAATAACTGTTCGCTACCATAACTTTGTCTTTTCTTGCTAAATGGATAATAAAGATTATTATCATATAATCCTCAACGTCCTCATGCCTTCCTACAAGCTGTAAGTACCTAAATCTTACAACAATTAGATTATGAGACTGAATATTGCATGAAATTCAACTAACGAGTTAAGACAAAGGAAAAAAAGGCTTAGCAAAAATGGCGTCACTCCCGAGCCACGATGTAACCCTAAATAAGCTCGACGGCTATAACTACTCACTATGGTCTTTCAAAATTGAAATGCTCTTGCAAAAGGAAGATCTTTGGGAAGTTGTCACCGAAAATATTCCAGATGAACCTAAAGTCGAATGGAAAAAGAAAGACTCAAAAGCTAGAGCTATCATTAATCTAAGCATCGCCGACTCACAAATAGTGCATGTCAAAAACCTACTAACAGCCAAAGCTACCTGGGACACTCTTAAAAATATCTATGAAAGAAAAACACTCTTATGGGATCTATAGGAAACTATACAGCTTAAAACTCGAAGAAGACAAAGACATGCAACAGCACATCACTACCATGATGGAACTTGTTGACAAACTGCGAACCATTGGCGAAACACTAAGGGACTCTCACATCACGGCTATACTGCTTTGCTCGCTTCCAAAGAGCTACTCAAATCTCATCACGATGTTGGAATCAAGGCCTGATGACGAGCTAACGCTTGAATTTACCAAGAACAAACTCCTTGATGAACACACACGCAGAGTAGAAAGCTCGAAAGACGAAAGCACCGCATCAAAAGCCTTAAAAAGCCTCCACAGAGCTTCAAGCCAAAGAAGAGAAAAAGAGAAGAAATTCTGTTCTTTCTGCCACAAACCAAACCACTCCAAAGAAGAATGTTGGCACTATCAAAAGCGAAACAACAGCAACAAAGAGTACAAATATGAAAACTTCAGAAGAGGAAACGTACCAAAGTACACAAATCAGTCGAGTGTCACCCAAGAACAATCAACAAATCAGAGAACAACAAAAGGACCTAACCCAAAAACTCTCAATTGCACTCAACGAGAAGCAAGTGTACACAACTGGTTCATCGACTCTGGAGCCACATCTCATATGGCGTACGACGAAAGCTTCTTCACTGAACTTAACAGAGAACAAACACAAAATGTTGTGGTTGCTAATGGCAATAAGCTGCAGGTCAAAGGGATAGGACAAGGAGAAATAAAAGTCATCACACCCCAAGGAAAGACTGACACCTTACTTCTCACAAAAGTTCTCTACATCCCGGAACTAACAGACAACCTTCTGTCAGTGAGTGCGGCCACCTCCAACGGATGTAAAGTGACGTTCAACAGAGATTGGTGTACCATCGAAAGAGACAACACAGCCCTCGCGAACGGTATACTTGACAATGGAATGTACCGACTCCACCTGGATGACAACCTCCAAACTCGCACATTCAAAGCAAATGTAGCAAAACAAAAACACTGCAAGAACAAAAATTGCCTCATGCTCTGGCACGACAGACTAGGACACAGAAATATAGAATCAATTAAGAAGATTCGAAATGAGAACCTAGCAAGAGGACTAAGTCTAAATAACTGTTCGCACAGCACAGACTGCGTTCAGTGCATTCAAGGAAAACTCACCGAAACCCCATTTCCAAAGAAGACAGAGTACAGAGCAACTGAAACGCTTCAACTTGTCCACAGTGATATCTGCGGTCCATTACCAACTAACTCTCTCAGCGGTAAGAGATACTTCATCACCTTCACTGATGACTACAGCAGATACACGAAGATCTACCTCCTGAAAGGAAAAGACGAAGCCTATGAAAAAATAAAAGACTACGTCATCTCAGCACACACGGAATTTGGAAAACATATCCAAACCATACGGACAGATAACGGTCGTGAGTACGTAAACCGACAAGTCGAAGATTTCCTGAACCAAAGCGGAATCAAACATCAGCTAACAGTCCCCTACTCACCAGCCCAGAACGGAGTAGCAGAAAGGAAAAATCGATCACTAATGGAGATGACAAGATGCATGCTGTTTGACTCAGGACTCCCACAGTCTCTATGGGCGGAAGCGGTTACCACAGCTAATTACCTACACAACCGAATACCCTCGAAAGCTACAGACAAGACTCCTTTTGAACTATGGACCAACAGGAAGCCCAGTCTGAAGCATCTAAAAAGATTCGGATGTAAAGCCTTCGCCTATATTCCCAAGATAAAAAGAAACAAGTTGGATAGCAAAGTTATCGAAGGGATCTTTCTTGGATACGATGATCGAAGCAAAGGATACAGAATCCTGCACGACACAGACAACATCACAATCAGCAGATCCGTAAAATTTATAGAAAAAGAAAATGGGTTTCACCACGCTTCCACAAAAACAACTTCACCACAAGTACTAAGTACAGATCTAACTTCCTCCAATCATATTGGTAATGCAGAGGAAAGTCAGGAACCAGGAACACAACCCGAAAACCTTGAGGACTCAGAAACCGAGGATTACCTTCAACCCGGTACAAGCACAGGAACACAAGTGGTCACACAAAGAAGATCCACGAGACCAACAAAGGGAATACCTCCCATAAGAAATGACTACATGCTGTACAAAACTGAAGCTCAAGACATTCAGACACCTACCAACTACTCGGAAGTCCTACAATTACCAAAAATAGAAAGAGAAAAATGGCTACAAGCAATGAACGAAGAACTAAATTCTCTTGAGAAGAACAATGTATGGGAACTAACCCCTCTACCTAAGGACAAAAAGATCATAGGATGTAAATGGACCTATAAACAAAAACTCAATTCCAAAGGAGAAATAGAGCGGTACAAAGCCAGACTCGTAGCAAAAGGGTTCAATCAGAAATTTGGCCGTGACTACGAAGAAACCTTTGCACCAATTGTGAAGCATTCTACAATTAGAGCCTTCCTAGCTGCATCAGTCTACAAAGGGATGCAAGTGATCCACCTCGATGTGAAGACAGCGTTCCTACACGGCGACCTAGATAAAGAACTCTACATGGAACTCCCAGAAGGACTCCATACAAAACAAACAAACAAAGTCTGCAAACTAAAGAAGGCAATTTACGGTCTAAAACAAGCTGGAAGATCTTGGAACACAAAAATTGCAAGCACTCTAATTAAAAATAACTTCAAACAGAGCATTGTAGACCCATGCCTATTCACCAAGAATGAAGAAAACCATTCCATCTACTTGATTCTATATGTGGATGACATTCTCCTCGCAAGCGATTCCGAGATAATCATCCAAAACACTGTAAAAACTCTCGAAAAAGAATTCGAAATAAAGAACCTTGGAGACCCCACTCAATTCATTGGTATAGAAATCTCCAGGAACAGAGAAGGTGAACTCCTTCTGAGCCAAAAGAATAAAATCCAAGAATTAGTTGAAAGGCACAATCTCCAAGAAGCGAAACCTACTTTCACTCCCATGGAAAGCGGATACCCCGGTATATCTGATGAAAAACTTCTACCAAACAACGTCCAATACCAACAACTGATAGGCTCACTATTGTACCTAAGCGTAGTATCCAGACCAGATATCGCAGCTCCAGTCTGCATACTCAGCAGCAGAAACCAGAATCCTAGAAATTGTGACTGGAATGCAGCAAAAAGAATCGTAAGATATCTAAAAACTACTAAAGAACTCGAGCTACGCATATCTAACCAAAAACCTCCCACGCTGGAAGCATACAGCGATGCCACATGGGCAAGCGACAACACCGACAGAAAATCACTAAGCGGAAACTTGTTCCTACTGGGATCAAACCCCATCTCATGGATGACTGGGAAACAAGGTTGCGTATCTCTCTCATCCACCGAAGCGGAACTAATCTCCGCAGCTGAAGCCTCACAAGAACTGTTATGGCTTCTCGACTTGCTAAAGGATCTCGAACTGGAACAGAAAGCTCCAATCTACTTCCACCAAGACAATCAATCATGTCTCAAGACATGTTCATCCGAAAAAGTGTCTTCTAGAACCAAGCACATCGCAACCAAGATCCATCACCTGAAGGATCTTCAGAAGAAGACAGTGATAAAAATGATCTACTGCCCAACTGGCGACATGAAGGCGGACATTCTGACCAAGCCGCTACCAAGGCCGACATTTGAGAAGTTACGCTACAACCTCGTGATGTCTCCACATTCATGCCGGGGATTTGTTGGATAACTGAATGCTACGACAGCTAGCGCCACACTGGACCTATCATCATCACAACTGTTTGTTTACCTTTCTTCTCTATACTTCAATAACTGTTCGCTACCATAACTTTGTCTTTTCTTGCTAAATGGATAATAAAGATTATTATCATATAATCCTCAACGTCCTCATGCCTTCCTACAAGCTGTAAGTACCTAAATCTTACAACAATTTTAATACCTACTTAATATTAAAAATATTAATAAATATAAATATTAATATTAAAATGACAACGTATTTTGACACACATATTAAAATTTTCTTATTTCGAAATTAAAATTTTACCACCCACATGAGAATTTATTTTTCATTTTATTATTAATTTTATGAGTATATTTTCATATAAAAAAGCTATTAACTTTTAAAATATAATAATCTAGTTTAATTTACATATTTCAGTGTTAGTAAAATGCCTAGAGGTATTAAATTATCTTTAAAAATTATATCGTATACATTTTTTTATATTCGAATTGTTTTTTAACAAGACATATTTGCATCGTTTTACACATATTACTGTATTCTTATTTTATTCATTATGTCCCACATAATATATTCTGTCATCTAATTTTGTTCAAGCTAACGTAAAAATATTGCCATTATAAATTATGAATATATAAAATTAAAATGAGATAAAGAGAAGGGAATTTATTTTTTTATTTTATTTTATATATTGAATAATTTGATATATTTCAAGATGTTTAATATAACTATCTAAAATTATATATTTCTTTTTAATTTGCCTAAGATATTATTTTTAAATATTTTCATTATTTTTATGCAATTTTCTGTGAAGGATTTTTTTTGTATATTTAAACGAGGTTTAAAATATTGTTTTAAAAAACACTCAAAAGGTAAAAGACCTAATATCAACAGATTAGTGTTACCAAGTTTTTTTAGTCCCTTTTTTAAAAAGATTTTCTTACTTCCCAAAGAATGTTTACGCTGTGGCTGTTTCGAAAGCCTGGAAAAAAATCTGGAATTTTCCGTCAACATTTTCTTCACCAAAACATTTTGATTTATCTCAAGGAATCTTTATATTAAAGGCATTACATCATTTATGTGTGTTTGGTAAATTTTAGGTTAAAATGAAACATCTATTTTTTTTTATTTATGTGAAGAAAATATTACGCTCGTGTTTTATGTAAGATTATTTACTTACATCAAATATATAAATATTTTAATTTATAATGTCAACTGTTGTGTTGTTTATCTTTTATAAACTACAACTTATATATTTATTATTTAATTATAATTATTTATTTATCACACACATTTAAATTTAGTAAAGATTAATTCTATATTTACAAAACACAGTCAGTCTATTGTTCTTAATTCCATTTCTTATATTCACATCACTTATATATTTCACACTATTCTACATATTCCTCCCTTGTTTAGTTAGTATCTAATCATGTCCTTAAATCTAGAAGGAACATGTATTTGTCTTCCACTTCTAGTGATGACAGTCTTGTTTTCATTCTCATTAGGTGATTCATTTGGGTATAAACAGTCCATATCAGATATAGCAATCTGCTCTTCTGGTACAATATCTTCTAAGGTTGCTTCTTGTTCTGGTAGATACCTTGAAGTACTAGGAAGTTCCATTCTAATTTCTGGAGTCTTAATCAAAGTGGTATTCAAATCAATTCCTTTGTTAAAATCTTGTAAGACATTGGCATGTCTTAAATGCTTTGCATTCCTAATGATAAAGCTACCTGTCTCAGTATTGACTAACTTGAATGAATTTGGAGATATAGTCTCTAGAATGATAAATCTTTGGTTGTCATAATTTGGTGTCAACTTGCTTTTCATTTCAGTGTTTGCGACATAAACAATATTACCTTTCTTGAAGTCATGAGGCAAGGCCTTATTCTTGCTATCAGCATATTTCTTCATTCTTTCTTTATAGGCTTGATTATGCTCCATCACTTCTTTATCCATAAGAGAATCATTGTCATTTATATCATTGAGCTTATTTCTAATTTCCCTGGAAAAAAGCAATAATGCTGGTGTTTTCCCAGTAGAAGGGTGTGGAGTCGACCTGTATGCCATTAGAACACATTGAAGTTCTTCTTTCCAATCCTTTCCTTGCAATTTTACTGAAATAAGTTGCTTTTTTAAATATCTGTGGAAACGTTCAATTTTTCCATTGCTTTTAGGATAATATGGCGACACTCTTATATGTTTTATACCTGATTTCATAAAAAATTGCTCAGTATCCTTGCTTACAAATTGAAGACCATTATCTGAAACTATTTCAATGGGAAATCCATATCTTGCAAAAATTTCTTTTAATTTTGAAATTATAGTTTTCGAAGAAATATCATTTATTATAATCGCTTCCGGGAACGATGAATAATAATCAATAAGTGTCAAAATATATTTTGAATCAATTGGTCCAACTAAGTCTACTCCTACTTTATACCATGGTCTAGGAGGTATTGGTATGGTTGTTAAAGGTTGGTCATGCCTTAAAGGTTGATTGACTTCACAAATGTAACAATTCTTTATACGTCTTTCTATATCTTTGTCCATATTGGGCCAATAGTATTTTTCTCTTAAAATTTGTTTAGTTCTAGCAATCCCTTGATGAGTTTCATGAGCTAAGTCTAAAATATTTCTTCTAAGATCTGTTGGTATAACAATTCTCTTTCCTTTTAAAATGAGATTATCATAAACTGAAAGTTCTTCCTTAAATTTGTGCAAACTTTTAAGTTCATCATCATCAATTTGATATGGCCAATTTCCAGTTTGAATTATTTTAGTTAGAAATTTGAAAAATGGATCTGCTTCACTTTGCTTCTTGATATCATTGAGGGAAATTGCCTTCATTTCTTCTGAAAATATGGAAAGTACTTTTTCCACATAATCATCAACAATATTTTCACATGAAATATTTGTTAAAGGTTTTCTTGAAAATATATCTGCAATATTTTGTTTGCCCTTAAGATACTCTATTTCATAATCATAAGGTTGAAGTCTCCAACTAAGTCTTTCAATTCTTGGTGGCAAGACTGTTGCCTTCTTGGGATTAAGCATATAAATCAATGGTTTATGATCTGTCTTAAGTACAAATTTATTTCCCCATAAATAGTCATTGAAATGCTCAACAGCCCACACACACCCAAGAGCTTCTTTCTCTATTTGTGAGTATCTTCTCTCAACATTAGTCAATGATCTACTTGCATAGGCCACTGGCTTTTTGCTTCCATCATTTTGTCTTTGTAGTAAAACAGCTCCTAAACCTACAGGACTAGCATCAGCAATTACTTCGGTAGGTGCATTCATGTCAAAATAGGCTAAACATGGATTTTTTGTAAGAGCTTCTTTCAATTTTCTGAATGAGTCCTCTTCTTTCTTGCTCCACTTCCATTTTATGTCCTTTCTTGTCAAATTATTAAGTGGTTCGGCTAACTTTGAAAAGTCTGGAATGAATTTTCTTAAAAATCCGCATGTACCTAAAAATGATTTTAGAGAATCTACATTTTCAGGTTTTGAAAAACTTAGAACACTTTCTATTTTCTTTGGATCAGGTCTAATTCCATCTTTACTAACAATATGGCCTAATATTTCCAATTCATTTAGAGCAAATTTACATTTACTTTTGTTTAGTTTGAGTCCAACTTGTTGAAATCTTTCAAATACTTTTTTCAGTCTTTGATCCAATTGTTCTATAGATTGCGCATATACAATCACATCATCTATGTAGCATAACACTCCTTCTAAATGAGACAATATTGAGTTCATAGCTTTTTGAAAAGCTTCAGGTGCGCTGCAAAGTCCAAAAGGAATTTTGCAAAATCTGTAGCATCCTCTGGGTGTAATAAAGGTGGTCAATGGCCTGGACTTTTCATCAAGTTCAATTTGCCAAAAGCCTTTCTTCGCATCAAGTTTAGCAAAAAATTTTGCTCCCTGCAATGCTTGCAAAATATTGTCAACTGTTGGTATAGGATATCTCTCTCTAACTATGGCTTTATTCACTTCTCTCAGATCAACACATAGTCTGATTTCTTCAGTACCCTTTTTTGGAACTGCCACAATGTTTGAGATCCATTCAGAAGCTTCATGGACTTCCTCAATAATGCCATCTTCTATCATTTTGTCTAGCTCTTGATTGATGGCTTCTACCATTTTATATGGAAAATGTCTGCATCTCTGAGCTACAGGAGTAACATTTTCTTTTAGAGTTATTTTTTGACTATAACCCTTCACATTTCCTTGACCTTGAAAAAGGTTCATGTTTTCTTGTATCAAATTATATATATCCTTCGGAATAACTTCCTGTTGAATATTCCTTATTTTTGTTCCACGCTTTATAATTTCTAATTCGAAACTTGCTTTCTTTCCTAAAATAGGTTCTGCTTTACCTTCAATCACAAAAATCTGTTCCTTTATAGACCTTTCACCCCATGAAACATCTGCAAAGAAATATCCACAACATGGAAGAGGTGAAGTTTGTCCATAGGCATAAAATTTCCTTTCTGTACCATTTAAAGTTGGCATTTGAGATTTAGGAAAAATATTTTTCAAATTTTCAAGTCCTATGAATGTTGTATCACTACCTGTATCAATAGTCATTTTTATTTCCTTTCCATCTATATAGATACTTTCTTTGTTATCAGAGCCTAAAAAGAAAGTGTATTCATCTGAGTCTTCATTATTTTCAGAAATATTTTGAATATTTCTTTTCTTTCCTTCAATATTTTTATATTTATTTTTATTTCTACAAACTCTATTAAGATGACCCATCTTGTTACAAAATGTGCATTTCATATTTCTAGCTCCACATTTATATGGAGGATGTGTAGTTAAGCCACATCTATAGCATTCTTCCAAATTAGGTGCACTTACCTTGGAGGTGCTTCCTTTTTGATGGTACACATTATGAGCTTTTGGTCCTTTAACAGTTGATTCATTAGCTGCTTGGAAATTATTTTTATAGTTTACTCTATTTATTGAGGTCATATCTTCATTTGTCAATACTCTAAATTCTTCTTTGGCTGTTTCAAACATTCTTGATATCTCAATTGTTCTTTGAAGATTCAAATTATCTTGTTGCAACAACTTTTCTTTTAATTGCCTATTATAGCATTTTTCTATTATCTGATCTCTGATCATGTCTTCTTCTAAATTTCCAAATTCACAGGATTTGACTAATTCTCTTAGGGCAATGACATATGAATCAATATTTTCATCTGTATTTTGTTTTCTTTGCCTAAATTTAAATCGTTCTGATACAATATTTTTTTGTGGTGTGAAATATTTAGTTAAAGCTTCTTTTGCTTTTTCATACGTATCTTTTTCTTCTGGCAAATTAAAGAAAATTCTTTGGACTTGTGGTCCAAGGCAATGCAAAAGTGTTGCCCTTTTAACGTCATCTTTCTTTGTTGAAACACCGCTTGCTAATTCATAAATTAAATATGAATTCATCCAATGTTTGTACTCGGAATACAAATCTGTAGCATTAAGGTTCAACGGTAATGGAGACGTCAAATTATTTGCCATCTTCTTTTACGCTTATTTAATTATTATTTTCTTTTTTTAATCCTCGTCGCCAAATATGTTGTGTTGTTTATCTTTTATAAACTACAACTTATATATTTATTATTTAATTATAATTATTTATTTATCACACACATTTAAATTTAGTAAAGATTAATTCTATATTTACAAAACACAGTCAGTCTATTGTTCTTAATTCCATTTCTTATATTCACATCACTTATATATTTCACACTATTCTACATCAACCATATATTCTAATGAAAAAAAAGCATTCCATAAATAAATCTACAATTAAAAAGACATTTGATCCAATATATGCATTTTTAATTGATTAACGATATAATAATATATTTCAATGCAACAAATAATAAATAGTGTAAAAAAAATTTCTATACAATATTCTATTATATTTTAATTTTTAATTTTATATTTAATTTTTTTAAGATATAGATTTTGTTTCGTTAAAAAATATATATTTTCCTAATATAAAATATTCAAATATGTTATTAAAAGTAGAGAAGTTAAATATTTACTATTATGAAAATTTTCGTTATAATTGTAATAATAAGAAAGAATGCTGATCTGTATTGGATTAACAATGGCAATGGCTCTTTCGAAAAAAGATAAATCCTGTCTCAGAAACCTATATAGTAGAACAAGAGAATCTCTAGGAATTCCCCAATATCGAGAAACACCAGGTCTTCAATCTAAGAATTCTTAATGACTCATAGAAACCTGAACACAATATAAAATAGTCTTCTAATGATAAGGCACAATTTGGATTATAGCTTATAAACACAAGAGTCTTATTACTCTGTGTTTGAGTGTCTTCTAAATTTATGACCTGACGAAGAGAAAATTTCCATATTTATCTACAATGGAACATGCAGAACATGGGTTCGCGTCCACTCCATAGTTAATACTGTTCCCATGACAACACCACTCGGGTTCATATTATCGATATTTTTATTGAATTCTCCAGACGGCGCTCCAGTACCTATTGAACTTTTTAATTGGGCTATCGGTACACGTGTTTGAAATTCCTACCTAGCTCCCCGCGCTAATGCTTTTTAAAGCTCGGTAATTTAAACGATACAGCCGTTTCTTTGTTGATAGAGGTTAGCGAACTTTGTCCATTCTAGGAAAGTGGAATTTAGATTCTGTATAAAATATAACGTAAAAAAACATCTTTAAGAACTGATAGAACTTCTATTGAATGTGTCAAAACTTTCAAAAATACTTGATGCATACATATATTGGATTGTTGAACTCTTCAAAGAAGTGATGCCATTTAAGATCTCTGAGAAAAGTTGGTTTATGATGATTTTTTTTTTAAGTTTCAACTTAAAACAAATAGCTAGATAAATGCGAATGTACAAATAATTTATTATTTATACAATATTATTTCAATGCACAGAGAGTATGCTTGCAAATACACTCATGGACAAAATTAAAGGAATTTGTACCTTTTAACGTGTATATATATCAGGATTCAGAATATAACTCTGAAAGATATTTGATACACGGTGACCTTTATTGAAGACACACGATATAACCAAGGGTGAAGAAAAATGCCTTTGTTTCCTTGAACAAAACTGGCAACATCAAATAGGTTACACTTCCTTAAGTATTTTTCATAAGAGTGTATTTTACTGTTTTAAATGAGATTCAATTCAACCGAATATATTGCAAGAGAATCTGCGAATATACGAAAATATAGAATTCTGACTTTATTTGCATAACAACAAAGAAAACTCTATTTCTTAGGATGTCAACAGGCTCTCTCGTAAGGAAAGCAAGGAATTTCAATTTCAAACATAATACAATTATTTTGTTGTTATTTCTGAAGTTACTATTCTTCTCCTTTAAAAAGACCGTTAAGCCTCTCTCTGAAACCTAGAGATAATGAATAAAATCCCAAAAGAAATTTATTCCTGAATCGCGCGCATAATTTCATATATATTTATATATTTTTCTATTTTTAAAGCTGTAATTTTGGATGTAGTCGAATCTTGAAACTCCATTGTTATAAAGACTAAGGTTCTGGTTAATTAGTAAAAATTAAAGTAAGATTATTCTATATATCTAATAGAAATTTATATATTTTGATATCTTTTGTAGTACCTTATAATGATGAAAGACAATTAGACGAAAAACATAGTGAAGGAAGACGAGTTTCTTTTATTGATGCATAGGTGCAAGCTTTCGGGTAAAACCCTTCAACAGGCGAACAATGAAGCGCGACTTATAAGTACTATGGTACAAATGGTATATTTGTAGTCGAATCTTGAAACTCCATTGTTATAAAGACTAAGGTTCTGGTTAATTAGTAAAAATAAAGTAAGATTATTCAATATCTAATAGATATTTATATATTTTGATATATAATGTAGTACCTTATAATGATGAAAGACAATTAGACGAAAAACATAGTGAAGGAAGACGAGTTTCTCAGTTTCTCGAGTGTCTTTCATCATTATAAGGTACTACATTATATATCAAAATATATAAATTTCTATTATATATTGAATAATCTTACTTTATTTTTACTAATTAACCAGAACCTTAGTCTTTATAACAATGGAGTTTCAAGATTCGACTACATCCAAAATTACAGCTTTAAAAATAGGAAAATGGCACCATTTGTACCATAGTACTTATAAGTCGCGCTTCATTGTTCGCCTGTTGAAGGGTTTTTACCCGAAAGCTTGCACCTATGCATCAATAAAAGAAACTCGTCTTCCTTCACTATGTTTTTCGTCTAATTTCAAATCAGGAAGAATTCTCTATCTATATGAAAGACAATGTCGATTACCCTGATTGAATTACACTCATGAAAAAAAAATTGAGGTCGCCGATCAGATTTTTTTTTTTTAAGGAGACAAAGGCAATTTTGTTCACACTTGGTTATCTCGTGTGTTTTCAATAAAAGTGACTGTGTATCAAATATATTTCTAAGTTATTGTTTGAATCCCGATATAGAAGATCTTGTACATGATTAAAGGTACAACTTCCTTAAGTTTTGTTTATGAATGTATAAACCTTTTTAAAAGGGTTGATGGAGTTGCCGACTTGAATTAATAGAAGTTTGAAACGAAAAAGTGTCTATAATATACAAATTAAGGAATTATAAAGTACATGTTTTGATCTAAATTATATATATATATGGTTTTAACCTTACTTTTCAAATATTAAGATAAAATATTTTTAAAATTCTCCAATGGCCCCCGATTCTTGCAAAGGTCCAACCCCCACCAGAGAGTGTAAGTAACCGAACCAGCATATTTGTAAATGCAAAAGTCGAACTTCTTTTCACATGTGTAGACGTGTGGTGTACTTACAGTAAAAGTAGTCACTAACTATCCACAATGATTATCATGGACTGTATCACGTGTACTAGGATAATAATAATAAAAAAGATGGAATATTTGGTCCGGCATAAAGATAGTTAGAAAACAAAGAGATTTATGGTATGTACAAGTTTAATGCATATTTCTAACTCCAAGTTATTCTTTTAGACTATATAATATGTAAAATATAGGGATTTGAAAAGTGAGAAATATCTAATTTAATACTGAAATATGTGATTCTATGTGCTACCTTTTTAAAAAAGAACATTATAGATTTTTATTGAATCTGACACTAAGAACCTTTTTATATTATTTTTCACGTTAACATAAATATTCAAATTCATATACCATATATAATATATATATATATAGAGAGAGAGAGAGAAAGAGTGTGTGTGTGTATGTGTCAATCTCTAAAAGAACACGTATTGCTCTTTTTTGTTTCAATATTATATTACTATATAAAAGCTAATACACTCAACACACCTAGGAGAAAGTTAATGCAATTTAAAATATATATTTTACTTCTATTTCATCTTCAAATTAAATCTTTCTATTATTATTATCCTTAGTATAAGAAATTTGAGATATTTTTGTAGCGTATGCTACTTTTTAAAATTAAACAATTTTCTACTGCCCTTACTGCAATGATAAAATAATGGGAGGGTCTGACTCATCAGTGGTGAACCCTTCTAGCGGTTTCGCCAGTTTAATCTACCATTACGCTGGAAGGGTTCACCATTGATAAGCAAGGCCCTCCCCATCATTTTATCATTGAAGTAAGGGCAGTAGAAAATGGTATATTTTAAAAGAATCATATGTGTCAAAAATAGTTCAAATTTATTATAACAGAGGGCGCGCTAATGCATCATTATCCTTAGGATGCATGGTACAATCCATGATAATCATGGTAGGTAGAAGTTGGCAACTGCTTTTACTGTAAGTACACCACGTATCTACACATGTGAAAAGCAGTTCAACTTTGCACTTACAAATGTTCCAAATTTCCCATTTGGTTACTTGCACTCGCTGGTGGGGTTGGATTTTTTTAAGAATCAGGGGCCACATTGGAGCATTTCTTTTAATCAGAAAAAAGTGCCCATTGCGGGATTCGATCCTGGGGTCGTAGCAGTCGAAAACCAAAGTAAATGTGCAGATAGTCAATAACTTAGAGTTTTCTTCTGGCTAAGTTTTATTGAAGGTCCAATCTCTCGGATAAGTAAAATTGGGAACCAATCGAATAATTTAAAAGGATTTAAAGACTTTTATCAAATTAACCAAAAGACTGAATTCAATCACCTTTCTTCAAAAAAGTCCAGAAGAATAATTAAGTCTTGCTTTTCTATTTTTTATTTTTCTATTTAAGGAGGAGTATATTTTTTGTTCGAACTTTAGAAATTATATAAAAATATATATATTATATTCGTTAATTTTATTTTGAATTCTAATATTATTTACAAACGCGGTTTGGAAATAAAGACTGTACGAATTGAAATTATATCCCAAAATCTTTTATAAAAACCACTTAACTTTGTAGTATAAAATGCTCTGTTAGAAATAAACAATATATTTATAATTTTGTATAAATAAATTTACTGGCAATGTGATTCTTTTAAATAATATCATCAAATATTATCGCTACAGACCTTATTGAAATAATATAAGTTATTGAATGAGAGAGTTTGGCTCATCATTAGTGAACCCTCCCAGCGGTTTCGCCAAATTAATCTCTAGACCGCTCTACTATTGGATTGGTTTGGGATATACTCTGTATTTTCTATGGAAGACAGCTTAGGGGTGTTTAGTGAACAATGAACATAAGCTTATAGGTCTGTAGAGGTACATACATATAATTCAAGGTTAAAAATAGTTTATAAAGCAGACGCTAAATACTATTCGTCAAGATTTGCATGGTTTTTACCACCACGTAAGATTATCATTTTAAAAAAAGATACTTTTCTACTAATAAAAGGTACATATTGGATCAAAAAGGAATATTTCTATCAATATTTCGGTTGAATGAACGCCAACTTTCATCAAGGTAAAACAACTTTTCTTTTGTATAAGTGAAACTTATTTATACAAAACAAATTCTATGTTGTACCCTGATAAGAGTTGGCGTTCAATCAACCGAAATATTGGTAAATACATTATTTATTTTCGATCCAAAAGACGTCTTTTAATATACAATGATTTATTTATGGATTGATCTCTTTTCAGAAGGAAAGTCTTCTGTAGCGAATAAAAGATTTGTGACATTTTATTGAAGTGATCACCCTACTGAATTAAATTGTTATTGTGATGTATTTGAATTTATTTAGAAATAATTTTATAATGGGAAAATAATTAATCACAATTTATTGATAAAATTGAGAGTTTACCTTTAATAGTGATGTGATGGAATAAATAAATGTAAACAAAATATGATGATAATATGATTACAATTAACGCTAGCTTTTACGTATGCACGGTGGAATCTGTGGCCACTGGATATGCGTCGAACCTGAAGGCTGTTGTTAGGTTCTGTGCTACCTGGAGTATAGGAGCTCCATCTATGCTTCCTTTCTGTGGTGAATCTGTATAAGACCGGTGGTCGTAATAAAGCTGTATGTGTGTTGTATGTGAATGGTTGATGTTATGTCGATATAATAGACATCAAAGAACTTATAGCCTTCTAACCAGCCCAACAGCCTCCAGGTCCGACGTATGTCCAGTGGCCACAGAATCCACCGTGCATAGGTTAGCGTATCACTGAAAAGGCGAATGTGGAATCAGCCGTGTTTTAGTCTTCGCTTTCCTTATCCAAATGGACCTACGACCATCAAAACCCCTCTATTCCTCTTAACTAGTGTGACCCCAAAAACATCAAAGAGAGAACTCATATAAATTCTAACCCGCGAATTATAATTAAAGCTAGCCTTGACCTATGCACGGTGGAATCTGTGGTTACTGGATATACGTCGGATCTGGTGGCTGTTGTTGGGTTTTGTGTTACCTAGAGTATAGGAGCTTTATCTATGCTTCCTTACTGTGTTGAATTTGTATAAGACCGGTGGTCTTACTAAAGCTGTATGTGTGTTGAAATCCAAAACCATCGCAGAACTTATAGCATTCTTGCAAATGAACCAACAACCATTAAGGAATTTTAAGACCCTCGTTACACTAGTAATCCAAAAATATCCTAATAATAAACAACCCATCAAATATTATATAAAAATCATATTTATAACTTATGTATCTGTATAGAGAGCGACCTTTTAAAGAATTAATATAATATTCGTCAAAAAACAAAATTTTAAAACGTCAAGCCTCAATATTCTCCTTCGATTTAAAAATTTAATTTTCTTTACTTTCTTTACTTATCTATTAAATGAAAATTATTTTGAAAAATGGATGGGTGCATATTTTATTTTAAATTTTATATTTTTAAAGTATAATTTCAAATTAAAAATATATATCAATATAATAATATATGTTATATTTACTTATATTGATTTTATAACTATTGTATATATTTATATAATATTGGTAAAATAAATGATATTTTGATCCAATTTATGACTTTTAATTAAAAAAATATATATATTTATATATTTATAAATATTTTTATGTGTTAAATTAAAACAATATCAAATATAAGTGTTGAGATTAAAGTTAATATTATACGATTTTTTTTTTCAATTTTTGGAAAAATATTACAGCGAAAAATGATTACTTCTAGGTAAAAAATATTTTCCTCCAAAAGAATAACAATAATTCGTCTGGAAAATCAAAATATTTGCTGCAGAAGAAAATTTCTCTGGCAGCCGAAAATCAATAGCTGTCGTCTGCACTTCATCAGATTTACATATTCGCCCGCTTTCAAAACTTCAATGTTGTCAAATATTTTATTGAATTATGCAATAAAATAAACTGCTTTAAAGACGATTTTAAATCATACCTTTCTCTATTTAAAATACTAAATAAAAATTGATTGTGATATATATTGAACTATTTTATTTTAAATATTCTACACACAAATTACAACTTTAAAAATTTTGAATTAAAAAATAGAAATATTGAATCATAAACTATTTCGCGCACCGCGTAAGAAAAATATTAAATTATATAATATATAAATGAATTTTAATTTTAAGAAAAGATTTTTATTTTTAATTTCCCTAACATTAACCTTTCGACTTTTTTCGTTTGCATTTATTCCTTTACAGTTATACTCAATGAATAATTAAATGATAAATAATATTTTTTTAAAATATCAGAGATTTAACGAATAAATGAATTTGACTATTGTCCAAAAACAGCAATGTAAAAATATTAGAAGAGCTTCGTGCATCAGGAATTATCTATTTTCATTTGTTTTTGGATTTGCCCGTTGAAGATGAAAATTTGATTGAAAGCTTGCAACAACTCAAAATAAAGAATATCTTTGTTAAAAGATCTAGTTTTTCTTATTCGAATATTTATGAGTAACTATCGTCTGCATATTTCAGGTTTGAATGTTCTTGAAATTCGACTGCAGATGATGGTCCAATATCTGATGCAACTTTTTTCCAAATTAATTTATTAATCAACCAAGCGCTATATTGAAATATTTGTGCCTAATACAGTGAAAACAAAACAGCCAACAAATTATAACTTAGAATTATATTATGATGCACATGCGCGCCATCTGTTATCAAAATTCTAAACTATTATAGAGACTCGTATACGTTCACCACTGATAATCTAGGTCCTCTCATTAATTTTTCTATTGCAGCAAGACAGTAGAAATTGTTTATTTTTAAAAAGAATCATACGCGTCTATAATAGTAATAATTTTGAGAACTTAGAATTAAATATTTGAAAATTTGGATGTATTATTCGACAGAATTCATAAAATTTAGACAAAGTGGCTGAGGTAAAAGAGTTAGATCATTTAAATCAGGGAAAAATCGATGTCTCACATCTGTAAAGTTCGTGTATAATTCTTCTCAATGTATAATTTTCTTACAACATAAACCTTAGATTATTAAAACATTGGATCAGTAAACATGAGGGCAACCATTTCGCTCAATTACATTACTTTATTTTTCATATAACATTTTTGTAAACAAAAAAGGTGATGATGATAAATTCAATGAATATTTACACAATCATAGAAAATTTATATTAAAACTTTATATAAACATAATATTCTAACTAAATTAAACAGTTCGGAAAGTCGTAGATAAGGTGAAGAGCAGTTTGTTCAGTGAAAACTGATCCAACATGATGATCCATGTGACCTGATAAGTCCATCAAAGATTGAAATCAACCATGATAATCTTCCCATGTAGTGACGTCTATGGTCCAGGGTCAAATAAAAAGAGCCGACTTCATTAAGTGTCTATCATCATTAATAATGATGAACACTTCCGTTCTCATTGGTCGGCAGTTTCTTGACGCTGGTCTTTTTTTCTTTCTTCGTCTTCTCCAGTCTCTATCCATCCGCTATCGTTTCTATTTATCAGTCTATACACTATATTGTAAGACGACATTTGAAAATTATTCCGCGTGTGTTTCTTTTCAACAAAAAATCAAAATTTATTCCAAGGAGAAATAACGACTATTTCTAACCTCAGAGATGAAGTATGAAAGGATGAATTGTGAAGAGTAATGATAAACGGAAAAATAAAAGTGTCCAGGGATTTTTGTGATTTTTACAATCACAAGCCGCATTATATTATATTGTGTGTGTATTATAGAATACTCTATATTGTCTCTTTATTCTATCTATTTGTGGATAATGTATTGTTAGCTTTTTCATAAGTTGTTTTTCATAGATTAATATATTTGTATTTTTTACCAAATGACCGGGTTACTTTGCATGTATATATTTGGTCTTTGAAAGGATGTCGGAGTTAAGAAAGGAAATTAAAAAATATAAATTTCTTCAAAATGTTGGTGATTACTCTGCTTAATATTAGAATAGGGAAGTCTAAGCTCCTAACATATATGTTTTATATAATTGTAATTATAATGGTTGTTGTTTCCCGTTGGCCAACTTAATCTTTCTGCATATATGTAAATATTTAAATCAAAAGGCATATATTGGATTAAAATATCATTTATTTTACCAATATTTCAGTTGGCTGAACGCCAACCTTTATCAATGTATTATAACATTTTAATGTGTGTTTTAATACCTTGATAAAGGTTGGTAAAATAAAGAATATTTTGATCCAATCTATTCTTTTTTTATTTAAAGATTTATTTATGGATTTTTCTATTTTCAAAAACATATGTAAATACGTAATGTTTTTGTTTTCTTCTTTCTTTGCATCTTAAGTAAGGTATTATTTCATTCTCAATTATGTATATTAGCTCAACATTAAAGTAAATAATGATTGAAACTGTTTTTATTATTATTACCACGATGGCAAAACAATATCTCATAGAATGCTCATATATCAAAACATGCAGCCATCTTAATAATATTCCAAAATATCAGTATGAATTTTGAATAACAATTAAAAATTGATAACTTCATTACATTCTGCAAAACTGAAAGCATAGAAGAAATGACCCACTACATCTCTGAATGCACTATTGTTAACGAGGAATTGAATAAGATCTTAAAGAACATATCCAAGTCTATGTGAACCCAGTTCAGCTAATCAGAATAATGTCCGAGAAAAAAATAAATAGCGATAGAATTGTTTAACTTTCATAAAGCGTTAGAGAACAAGTTAATCTCTAAGAACTAAAATTACAGAACAATTTCCATCCATAGTTAATTTGTATAGTTATGTTGAATACTTTTATTTTATTTTCATTTTCCCTTCTCTCCTTTGTTTATTTTTCTTTTTTCCTTTTCTCCATGAAAATGATGTATGGCGAGTCCTTACAGGACGGAAATCTCCTAATAAAGCTGTTGTTGTTGTTGTAATTTCATTACAGTTCTCCTATACTCTATATTGTCCCTTCATTCTATCTAACTGTGGTTATATATTCGGATACAAAGGCAATTATATACAAGGCCATCAGTATGGGAAACTATTGCCAAAATTCCTTGTAACGAAAAATTCCATCCCTAATGTTCTTTCTGCAATGAAAACTAATGAGATAGGTTTTCTAATAATTTTTCTATGGAAGAGAGTAGAAGAGAAAGAGAAAATACCGATAACAAGAGATTTAAATTTAAAATTAAGTTACAAAAGTATGAACAAAAATATTGCATAAATCTGTCCCGGAAATGTCACACAAATCTGTCCCGAAAATAGTGTCCAAAATGCCATCCAGCTAATAATACTAATAACTAACCCGTAAGATAGATGAGGTAATTATAAGGTTGTCCCAAAAGTTCGTGTTTTTCTTAAAAGGTTGTTTTTCTTATTACATGGCGAATACATAATAATACATAATACAATTACTTTATACATAATACAAAGACTTTATACATAACGACGAATAATATTATGGCGAGTAATATTGGTATTTCAATTACTGCAAGTGTTTACGAACTTTTGGGACAACTTTGGGATGGAATAATTGTAACTAGATTTGAATATTGAAAAGTCCCTTCAAAACAAATTAATTTTAGGTATAAATAATACACGAAGAAAGTATCTATAATGTACAGTTAAACCTATCTATAGCGCCCCCTCTTGGAACTCACCAAAATAGGGTGCTATAGACAGTCACTTTTAATGTAAATCGCATCGTACTACGTATTAAAATATAGGGTGCTATAGAGAGGAAGGCGCTATTTAGAGGGGGCGCTATAGACAGGTTTAACTATATATTAAGAATATTTTGTATATTTAGTAATTGCTATATTCCATATTTACGTTTAAAAATTATTCAGATATTTGAAATTTTGTGATTGCACATAGAGCAATGGTTCATTTATAGATTCGCAAACTGTTGTACAGAAGCGAATAGAACAAAGAGAAACAAAAGAGGGATTTGAAATTTACACTAGCTAGAAATCTAAGAATTGCTGGGGCTCACACAATATTTGTTGAGATTGTATTGACTGACTTGGTGAAACTATAGAAGAAGGTAAATAGAGAAACAGACGACGCTCTTCTACAAATATTTGATCATCAAATATTCGGAACGAAATAATATATTTACCATACGTTATCTCGCTATTTAGGAATTAGTTACATGGAAGGTACGTATTTATTAATCAACATGCGTGATCTAGACATGCAAAATTGAAAAAATTATACCTTGGCACAGGCTCTGTCCGAGTAAATGTTTGTCCAGCGTGATATTTTTTCAACATTTCTTTATTATGAAACTAGTCACCATTAGTGATAATTAAATATTATTTTATATATTAATATGATATTATCTTCATCACCGATTGAAAGTATGTACCTTTGTCTTCTGTCAATCCGAAACAATGGCGTCACCACAGAATCAACACGAAGCCTATATGCAACAATGTAGGTATCCAATACTGATGTAGGATGATGCAAATACCTACACTAAAATATGTGAATCAGAGGCACCAGACAATCCACACGAAGCCTATATGCAACATTGTAGGTATCTAGTACGGATGCAGGATGATGTACGTACCTACCCGGCTATTATATATGAACTAGGGGCACCAGACAATCCACACGAAGCCTATATGCAACAATGTAGGTGTCCAACACTGATTTAGAATGTGTACGCACCTCCACTGTTACATATATTTATATATTTTTTTGAAATAAAAAAGGCATATCCTGACTAGGAGCACATGTGCTTTTCCGAAGGAAAAGCGCCATCTGTTGGAACATAAATCAACTAATCATTGATTTAACCTGTTCCCTGATATTTGACCAACCTAATTTCTTAATAAATCAAGAAAATCCATCCACGAACGCGTTTCGCGCTGTTGGCGCTCGTCAGCGTGAAGTAGGCTGTACCACTGAGACCACACACACACATATATATATTAGATTAAAAAAAGGCATATATTTTATCAAATCCAATATATGCCTTTTTTTATCTAATGAATTAAGTATGGATTGCTCTATTTTCAAAACATATATATATATATATGTGTGTGTGTGTGAACTAGAGACACCACATGAAATCTATATGCAAAAATATAGGTGTCAAGCACTGATGTTAAATGTGTACGCACCTTCACTTTCACATATACATATATATGTGAACTAGGGGCACCAAACGAAGCCTATATGCAAAATGCAGGTATCCAGTACTGATGTTATATATATGTGAAGTACACACGAGCCTGTAAATTCTACTAATTAATAAATTTCCACGCTATATTGATCCCACAATAATGAGATCTTTTTAAACCTGCGACTAATTTAATTGCATAAATGGCGGATAATTGCGCCTGGCCATGATAAATATCCTGAAATTTAATCTTCCGCAGAATCTGTGGATTAATTAGTGGGGTTGTTAGCTCGGATGACTTGGTGCTCTTTGATTAGTGGTCCATGTTCTTCTACTGATCCTTGGTATCGCCCGGCTATCCTATGGTGGATTGGAACCTCATAATCTATATCTCTGTTAGACCTATATTTTCTCTTTTAATCATCTATTTATGAAAATTAAAAACTATTATAGACGCGTATGATTCTTTTAAAATATAACAATTTCTACTGCCCTTACTGCAAATGGAAAAAAATTAATTGCAGTAAGGGCAGTAGACAGAGAAATTGTTTAATTTTAAAAGAATCATACGTGTCTATAATAGTTTTGAATTTTCATAACATATGGCGCGATAATGTATCATAAATTCATCTATTTATTTTACTTTATGGCATGTTGAATTATTGTTGATATGAAGTTACATGGCAAGTACATAACAAAGACCAAAAGAAGTCGAATAACAAAGTTCTTGATGTTTTAATTCCAAATTTGGATAGCTTTCGAGCGCTAACTCTTGCTCAAATCTAATCAATATGTAAATCACGATGCTTATTTGTTACATACGTATATTTAATGGTAAAATGCATCTAATCGTGCGAAAAGAAGTTGCTGATGGCTTGCGCCATCTATCAGAATATATACTAACAGAGTAGCGATTTTTTTATTCCAAAATATTGTTAAAAATCATTTTATTGATAGAAAATCCTATTACATACGCATTTCGGTGTTGTTGGGCATCGTCAGCATGGTGCAGGCTGCAGAACAACAAGCCACCATGATATTTATATAAGGCTTCTTGGTAAAGCTAAATAATTTAGGGCAAATTTGTCCGTAAAAAGCTAGAATATGTGAACAAAATATAGAGAAGGCGTAAAAAAGGGACCACTCCCTTCAAATAAATACTTTGTCGTGATGCAACTATTGAAAGGAATAGGTACCTTTTGTACAAATCGCGACTAATTGAACTATTGTTGAGAAATACATTCATATAGAAAGTTCCCTCGAAACAAATAATAGAAGTTTTTGCAAGGTTTATACAAATTTGTAATGCCTTGATAAAGGTTGGGCGTTCATCTAACCGAAATATTGGCAAATAAATATTTTATTAAATCCAATATATGCCTTTTTATTATCAAATGATTTAAATATGGATTGCTCTATTTTCAAAAATAAGTTATATTATAAGATTATAAACTTAAAAGGAGTTTCTTCTATAGAACATGGTTTATTTTGATAACTTTCGAACGACATTCAACGGGCGTAAAGACAAGGTGTGATGTGTACAATTATACAGACGTACATTGAGAGCCAATATATATACACATTTGTAACTAATATGATGGCAGGTAGAATTACAAATTGAAAAATATACCAGTTATGTTAGTTACAAATTTGTATATATCTTGGCTTTCAATGTACGTCTATATAATTGCACACATCTCACATCACACCTTGTCTTTACGCCCGTTGAATGTTGTTAGAAAGCTAGCGAAATAAACATGTTCTATAGAAGAAGCTCCTTTTGAGTTTATAATCTTACAATATAGTTATGGTAATTTTGATGTCTACGAATAGAAGTTATACTGAGAATATATATTGGCTCTCGATGTACGTCTATATAATTGCATGCTTCTCACATCACACCTTGCCTTTACGGCCTTTGAATGTTGTTCGAAAGATAGTAAAATAAACATGTTCTATAGAAGAAGATCCTTTTGAGATTTTAATCTTGCAATATTGTTATGGTAATCTAAAGTTGATTTCTACAAATAGAGGTTATATGATGCACTAGCGCGACAACTGTTATCAAAATATGAAACTAATATAGACGCGTATGATTGAGCCAGGCCCTCCCATTAATTTTTCTATTGCAGTAAGGACAGTAGAAATTGCTTATTTTAAAAAATATTCATACGCGTCTATAATACAAGGTGTGTTCAAAAAGTATCGCGACTTTTGAATTTTCGCGGGTTACGTATATTCGAATTTCGATCTTTTTGTGGCTTTATGTTGGTACTCATGTCTCTCACTTATGCCGACAAGATCGGCCGTTTTGAATGTTCACTTGATTGTTGACAGCTGCTTTGCTTGCAGGTGTTTTGGATCGTCTTCGATTTTTACCTATTAAAAAAAAATGGACCAAAGAACCTGTATCAAATTTTGTGTGAAAAACGAAATTAAGTGCGCGGATGCATTCCGAATGTTGACTGTGGCATACGGAGAAGCTACCTTGGACCGAAGCAACGTTTATCGGTGGTACAAAATGTTCTCAGAAGGCCGAGAAGATGTGAACGACGAAGAGCGTGCCGGACGCCCGAGCACTTCAACAACAGACGAAAAAATTAATGAAGTGGAGAAAATGATATTGGCCAATCGTCGAATCACCGTTAGAGAAGTTGCTGAGGACCTAAACATATCGATTGGCTCGTGCCATTCGATTTTTATCAATGATTTGGGCATGAGACGGGTCGCCGCGAAATTCGTACCAAAATTGCTCAATTGCGACCAAAAACAGCATAGCATGAACATTGCTAATGAGATGTTGGACTCTGTCCGCGACGACCCAAATTTGCTCCAAAGGGTCATAACTGGTGACGAAGCGTGGGTTTATGGTTATGACGTGTAAACCAAAGCTCAATCATCTCAATGGAAGCTGCCGCACGAACCAAGATCGAAAAAAGCGCGCCAAGTTCGGTCGAATGTGAAAGTTTTGCTGACAGTTTTCTTCGATTGCAGGGGCGTGGTGCATCATGAGTTCTTGCCACAGGGTAGAACGGTCAATAAGGAATATTACCTGCAAGTTATGCGCAATTTGCGCGAAGCAATCCGCCAGAAACGCCCGGATTTGTGGAAGAACAAAAATTGGCTTTTGCACCACGATAACGCCCCTGCTCACACATCGTTGCTTGTGCTCGACTTTTTGGCCAAAAACAACACACTAATGATGCCGCGCAGCCACCGTATTCCCCAGACCTGGCCCCCTGTGACTTTTTCTTGTTCCCTAAACTGAAGAGGCCCATGAAAGGACGACGTTACGCTACGCTTGACGAGATAAAGACGGTATCGAAGGAGGAGCTGAAAAAGATTTTAAAAAATGATTTTTTGAAGTGCTTCGAAGATTGGAAAAACCGTTGGCACAAGTGTATAATATCTCATGGGGATTACTTTGAAGGGGACAAAATAGGTATTCATGAATAAATAAATATTTTTTGAAAAACACAAAAGTCGCGATACTTTTTGAACACACCTCGTAGTTGAATTTAAATAGACTTTTGTTTCCTGCCCAGTTGTAACCTGAGGAAGGGCATTCTTGCCTGAAAGCTTGTATTTTATCAATAAAAGAAAATCACCACGTTTTTATCGCCTTCGTTTCATATAGAGGTTATACTGAGAAATATATATGTTGTTGACACAGTAGAGTGACAATTGGTGTTTGTGACAGTTCCACGCGCTGGTGACACAGGACGACGTCGTACGGACATTCATGAAGAGAAGGACAGCCACAGTGTTGGCTCCAACCAACGCGGCGATGGAACGGAGCAAGAGCAGTCTACAGGACCGCACACAGGCTGCTTCCTACCATGTCTGTAAGTACATATTGTGTTGGGAAACGTTATAGATTCGTAGAACTGAAACAACATTGATAATTATGAATATCCTTTATTACTTTTTTTTTTTCCTTATCTCTAGTACACGTGGTATAGGCCATGATAATTATGGTGGGTAGAAGTTGGTAACTGATTTTAATGTAAGTGCACCACATGTCTACACATGTGAAATATAGTTTGGGGAGTTGGACTTTTGCAAGAATCGGGGTCCATTGGAGCATTTATTTATCAATTCAGAAAAAAGTACCCAATGCATGAATCGAACCCAGGGTCGTAGAGGTCGAAAACCAACGGTTTAGACCATCCTTCCACCGATATTACTTAAAGGTATTTAATAAACAATAAGGAAGGACAAGAAATTAAACTAGATAAAATATATATATGTGGTATAAGGGAAAAGGATCCTGAGAATCTTGTCGACTCTCTATATTAAAGTGCTTTGTCCTGAGAATCCTCGGGAGTGGATGGGGTTTTGTATGGTTTGGGCAGTCGTTGTCGATGGCGGTGGATGAAAAAATCGGCACACTATATCGATTAATGAATCACAAAACACCTCGGAATATTAATCATTGGCGGCTCGGGAGAGGAGATGGAAGGATTTTCGCGATTAAATTGGATTGAGATGGCTCACATCTTGGACCTCGAGGCACTACTTTTAGAAGATGCACACACACGTCTTGACACACTCGTTACCGACCGAACTGTGGTTGCCCCGCCCCCTGGCTTGGGTCATGTGGGACCCTGCTTGACCTTTGATTGGCCCCTGTCTCTGTCGGCCATGATGGTAAATTTGGTCGGGAAGACGCTTGGCCTAACATCCCAATCTCTCAGGACATTCAACTCTGGAATATGAGGGCCTCTTTGTTCTAAGTGACCTAGATACACGACTTGGATCTGTCGTTCTTTTCTCTTCTACTTCTTCCATCTCCAAAGTCCTTTGACTGCCATCTTTATTTTAATCCATACAGAATACATTATATCCAACATGGTACATAATTATTTATTAGACAATATTCTTTATAATATTACAGATGCGCCCCCTATGAATAAGAATTTTAAAAGGGATCTGTATTAAATTCTGAAAAAAAGAAAAATAATTTTTTGGGAAAGAAAAAAAATAAAATTTTTTTAAAATAGTGAGTGGTTAGATACAATTGGGGAGAAAGTAAATGATGGAAATAAGTAAAAAAAAAAGAATTTGAGTAGATAGGGGTGCTTGCTAAACTAGGAAAAAATATGATAATTTTTTGGAGAAGAAAAAAAAAAAATCTTGCCTGCATAGGTGTTCAATCTTGCTGTGTGGAAACCCACAGCAAGGGAAACTCTATGAGGTGCAATCCAAACAAAACATATAAGACATTAACAGAAATAAAAAGAAAACTATAGACAATAAATTTTGGTGATGGAGGGAAAAAAAAAGAAAAAGAAATCTGATTAGCCTTTGGGGCGGTGAAAAAATATAAACAAAACATAAAAAAAGAAATCAAAGCTCCTGTATGATAACTGAAGGCTGATACATGAGAAGTATTGCGTCAGGTCAGTTGTTCATTCAGTTAGGTCAAAACAAGGTTTAAACAATAAAAGGAAAAAATAAACTTGAGGTGATTAAAAAATTGAAAGGGTGATAGACATGGATGGTGGGAATAAAAAAAATAAAAATAAAAAAAATAAAAGTGCTGGTTGTGTACAAGTCCTTAAAATTGGTTAACAAAAATATACACAAAAGAAGAATATTTTTTTACATAACAATGTCCAATCTTTGTTTATTATAGGGTCGTAGGTCATAAGGTTGCCAAAACTATATAGGTGCGTGAATGTATGCGAGTGTGTGTGAGTGTATGTTCCAGAAAGTAACTTTAAGTGTGGTGACACGCGAAAAGTGACGGCGGGTTTGTTTACATTCCGCAGGGAGGGTGTGACGTCGGTCACGTGATCGGAAAGGACGTGACGTCGGCTCGGCGGAAGGTTTCTGTAAAGTGGACGCCAGCTGACAGCGGGGTGATCGATCGAGTGTTTGTAAAGGTGGGGAGATTGCTATTCGACTTGGCGCGCTCTAAAGAGGGTTTGGAAAATCTCTCCTATGATTTCACCTATTAGAGCGACCAAGGCATGACTGTGGACAAGGATGGTCCATAACTCCGGGAGAATTATTCCTATGGTTCGATGGATTAGTTCCACTACGGCGATGGTTATTTCGAATAGGGCTTCCTGTAATTGGAAGAGACGGTTGGGCTGCAGTGTATAGACACTGACATACAGTAGGGTGGCCATGGGTAATAGTACAGTGGGTAGGATGAAAAGGTTGATGAGGTATAGGAGGTGGAACAAGGGGAAGGTTTCCACGTTATGAAAAAACCTTGCCTGTAAGGGAATTGGTTTGGGATCATCCCTAACTGTAGGGATTGGGGTTTTAACTTTGGTTATATGGGTTGGACGGGATATTGCAGGTTGGGGAATATCGCGTTGGGCGATAATGTTACATTGTGGGTCAACAGGGGTGGTAGTGGTACAATTGCCTATTGTAGGAGCAAAGCGCTCAACTGTAAAGAGGTCTGGGGTGAGGTGCTCGAACAGTGGTGGTAGCGTCCTAGATTGGGGTTTAGCAGGGTGTGGTATCAGAGTGGGAGGTGCGATATAACGAATATTTTCGTTATAGTACTGTAATTTATTTACATGAACTGTGTC
The DNA here is from genome assembly GCA_030710605.1 of Cordylochernes scorpioides. Classification (NCBI taxonomy): domain Eukaryota; kingdom Metazoa; phylum Arthropoda; class Arachnida; order Pseudoscorpiones; family Chernetidae; genus Cordylochernes; species Cordylochernes scorpioides. Next base: position 30,667,997 of record CP092871.1, on the reverse strand, counting down.
GGTATTCCGATTTAGAGGTTGGTTGGGTCGGTTTATTCTCACCACGTTGGGAGAGATGATCTCTAAGATCTCGTAGGGACCCGTGAAATACGGAGCCAGTTTGCCTGTATTGGGGTGATGGTAAACTTTTACCAACACGAGATCTCCGGGTTCAAAATGGGGTGTCTTATGTTGTTGGTCGTAGGCATGTTTGTCTTTGAGGTGCTTGGCCTGGGTACGTTCATGGGCTATCCGTCGGGCTGTGGTTAAAACGGGGTAGGGGTTTACATGCTCAGTGAGCTCGGGAGGTAGAACGCCGAACATCAGGTAGCCAGGTGGGAACCCGGTAACTGAGTGGGGCGTGTTGTTATACACCACAGTAACGCGCTTCGCCAGCTTAGTCCATGCGGCTTTGGGGTTTTCCAAATGGAGTAACCTTAGTTTGCCTGTTAAGGTAGCGTTCAGGCGCTCGCATAGACCATTAGCTTGGGGGTTGTTACTGGTGGTGAGCAGGGGATGGATGTTCCTGTTAATCAGGAACTTCCTGAACTTTGGTGAGGTGAACGCAGGCGCTCTATCCGTGAGTAGGCGTTTCGGAGAGCCGTCCTGCAACACTCGCTTTATCACCTGTTGATAGGTGGTGAGGCTGGTAGATTTTGAGGGGAAGGTCCACGTGTAGCGCGAAAAGTGATCCACCACAACGTGGAGGTAAGTTTTGGCGTTACCATATTTGGCAAGCCCAGCTATGGTGTCGAGGGCGACCAGATCAAAAGGCTGAGTGGCCACAGGAAGTTGTCCTAGTTCCCCAAACGTGGGACCTCGAGGGTGTTTTGTTGACTGACAGATGGCGCAGGCTTTGGTGGTTTTGGAGATGTCTTCTGACATCCCCTTCCAGTAGTACTGGGTAGAGATGAGCCTGGTCATCTGGGATATGCCCGGGTGGTTGTACCGACTGTGCACCTTTGTTAGTAGGTCGGGAACGAGGGCGTCAGGGACGACAATTTTGGTTACACCTCTACGCTTTAGGGTTTGCAGTCCGTTTCGATCAATGGTCAGTTTAGATTCTCCCGAAGGAGTGAGTTGATGGTTCTTAATGATGGTGGCGTCTAAGAATCCACAAAACGGGTTACGGGATAGGAGGTCCGCTTCATGTTGTAATGATCCTTTTATGTAGCGGACTTCGTATTCGTAACACGATAACCTCAAGCTCCATCGGAATAATCTGCCTGACGGGTTTTTGATCGTCTTCAGCCACTGCAGTGCGTGATGGTCAGAAAATATGGTGAATTTTCTGCCCATTAGATACACACGGAACTTCTCCACGCTCTCGACAATGGCGAGGCATTCTAGTTCGGAGATGGTGTAGTTCCGCTCGTGTACACGCAGAGCGCGGCTGAAATATTGGACTGGGTAGGCCTTCCCAGCGGAGTGGACTTGTTTGAGGACGCCTGCAATGCCAAGTGTTGATGCATCGCAATATACCTGGCATGGTAGTTCATCCTTGTAGAGGTGCAATACGGGGTGTTGTGTGAGGCTTTCCTTCAGGCTGGTGAACGCCTTTTGGCATTTGTCATCCCAGTCCCACGTCACATCCTTCTTGAGAAGGTTGTTGAGTGGGGTCCGCAAACGGGCATAGTCCGGGATGAACTTATTATAGACGTTCACGGCGCCTAAGAAGGATTGCAGCGTTTTGCGATTGTTCGGGGGTGGGATAGCGTGGATTACGTCGGTATTGCGGATAAGTGGGGTGGTGGTACCAGCGGTGATTGTGTACCCCAGAAATTCGATGGTCTGCCTAAAAAACTCGCATTTGGTGAGGTTGAGTTGCAAGTTCTCCGCGTCGCAGAACGCGAAAAACCTGCGCAGGTGTTCTTGGTGTTCCTCCAGCGTCTCCGAATATATGACAAAGTCGTCAAAATAGTGCGCCACACAATCAAGTCCGTGCCCCTGCAGGACCTGATTGATTGCCCTTTCATAGATCTGTGGACTGGTCTTAAGTCCGAAAGGCAATCGGGTGGGCTGATACAACCCGTCTATCGTGGCGAAGGCCAACAGTGGTCGCGAATCAGGGTGTATCGGCACTTGCCAATATGCGGAGGAGACGTCGGCAGTCGAGAAATACTTGGCCCGCGCGAGACGGTCCAGTATATCTTCGATCCTCGGGAGTGGATGGACATCGGAGCTTATGACCTCGTTCACCTTCCTATAGTCGATACAAAACCTTTTGGTCTTGTCTCGCTTGGTCACTAGGGTGACCGGGCTAGAGAAAGGGGAGTAGGACGGCTCAATGATGTCATTATCCAACATCTGTCGGATCTGACTGCGTATTTCCCGTTGGTCGCATATCGGTACCCTATATGGGCGGATGGTGACGACTTTGTCGGAGTTGGTGGCGATTCTTACTGGGGGAACCTTTAGGCATGGGACCGCGAATTTGTTCCGGGAGAACACGTGTTGGTATTGGCGCAATAGCGCCGGGAATTGAGGTGGATACGGTGGCTGCGGTTGATTGTCTATGGGGATCCCTGGGAGGTGTTCTGGTGATGTTGGGTGGTGTGTGTGGTACATGGAATGGTGTGTGGAATGGGGATGTTTGGGTGTATGGTGAAGGTGGTCCGTTTGGACCTTGGTGGGGTGTGAGAGGTTGGCATTGGGTGGTTGTTCTGGTACCTTGACCCTATAATAAGAGCAGTTGGCTCTAAAAAAGTTCTTTGATTGGACATGGTGCGGTGGTTGGGTGAGTCCCTGGGTTGTGGACGTGTTGTCCGAAAAATGCGCATATTGGGTATTGTTGGCGGAAGGCGGAAAAATAGTGTGGGCCTTGCATAGGTCCGCCTGGCATTCCCAATAGGTGCACCTTTCGGGCAACACAGCAAAGTGGTAGGTCAGGGGCGACAAAGGTGCATCGAGTTGGTACATAGTGCCATGTGCAAAATCGATTTTTAATTTGAATTTACGGAGGGTATTAATACCAAGTATTCCAAATGGTAGAGGGGCGTCCACCACGTGGAATACTTCGTTTTGGGTTATGGCATGAATGGACAGGGGGAAGGTAATCTGGCCTATTGTTGGCACGTGGCCATCTATTGTCTGTAAATTTACTATTTTTTTAGTTATTAAATTTAGGTCAGGGAAATTATTCTTTAAATTTTTATATATGGCACATGACACTAGGTTAACGGACGCACCCGTGTCTATCAGGAATGGTAGGGACAGTCCATGGGAGATTGGCAGACTAATTGTCAGGTTGACGAAAGGCCTGGTCAGTAGGCCTACCTGCTGGCTGCTGGTCTGGGGCTCCCTTGGTTATCCCAGTGGCTTGTGCGCGTGACGCTTGGTGATGGGGCTGGGCTCGCGGCCGTTGTTCCGCTAGTTGCGCGGAGCGCGCTGCTCGTGCGTCTCCGGAGGCACGGGGCAACTGCGGGGCTTGTCTGAGACGACACTCAGAGTGCCAGTGTAGTCCACCACAAAAACGGCAGTCTGTTGGCGGGGTCGACCTGGTTGGCACTGTTCTTGGACTAGGTCGCACCGGTGCGTAGGGGCCCAGTAGGGGTGGTGCGTGCTCGTCTGGGTGCCTTGGAGATGGTGCGCCGCTGCCGCGGATCCGCTGCACCAGCCGGAACCATGCACCTAGGTTCTCTGGCGGCACTATGCGGACGAGGCGCTGGTCGGAGGGTGGCAGCCCCTCGGTGAGTGTCTCCAAGATGACCTCTTGTGGGAGGCCCAGTTGTAGACCCAGCGCGGTCTTATTCCGATAGTATTCTTCCAGGTTGGGCTGTCCGGCCAGCTTCATGGAGAAGTATTGGGCATACGTGGCCTCATTGGTCTCCGGATAGAGATCCAGGAAGGTCTGTCTCACCTGGATGTAATGTTGGGTCTCCATCCGAAGCCTCCTGAAGTGTTCTAGCGGTTTGTTGTTCAGGTAACGGGGTAGGCGAAGCACTTTTTCCGTGTTGGTGAGACCATCCCAGTCTGTTTTCTGGTCATATGTCCGAAAGAACTGTGCGGCTGGGTAGGTCCCGTCGAAGCTCTGGACTTCTATCTCCGTCCGATGGGTCACGCGGTCGCTGGTGGTCTGAAGGGCAGATAAACACGCCGCAAGGCGTGCCAAGACGGCCGGCAACTCTGCCGACGGAGGGGGGGGTTCTATTTTGGGAGAACTTACGGCGGGGTTGTTTTCTCCCTCTGCGGTGTATTCCTCCGCGTCTTGCGTTTCGTTTTTCTCGTCCATCCTGTCGACTCACTGTGGTATATGGGAAAAAGGATCCTGAGAATCTTATCGACTCTCTATAATATAAAAAAAAATGCTTTGTCCTGAGAATCCTCGGGCGTGGATGGGATTTTGTATTTTTGGGCAGTCGTTATCAATGGCGGTGGATGAAAAAATCGACACACTATATCGATTAATGAATCACAAAACACCTCGGAATATTAATCATTGGCGGCTCGGGAGAGGAGATGGAAGGATTTTCGCGATTAAATTGGATTGAGATGACTCACATCTTGGACCTCGAGGCACTACTTTTAGAAGATGCACACACACGTCTTGACACACTCGTTACCGACCGAACTCTGGTTGCCCCGCCCCCTGGCTTGGGTCATGTGGGACCCTGCTTGACCTTTGATTGGCCCCTGTCTCTGTCGGCCATGATGGTAAATTTGGTCGGGAAGACGCTTGGCCTAACATCCCAATCTCTCAGGACATTCAACTCTGGAATATGAGGGCCTCTTTGTTCTAAGTGACCTAGATACACGACTTGGATCTGTCGTTCTTTTCTCTTCTACTTCTTCCATCTCCAAAGTCCTTTGACTGCCATCTTTATTTTAATCCATACAGAATACATTATATCCAACATGGTACATAATTATTTATTAGACAATATTCTTTATAATATTACATATACATCAGCAGCTCACGCCTATCAATGGCCTGACCTATCCAATAACCGTTAGCCCACTACAACAAAGCTTCGATATATAGGCACAGATGCAAATTAGAATAGAAATCACAAGAGTGCTATGTGTGTTGTTGCATTGTAGAAATATCTGGAATTGTAACTTTCAACATGTTAGCTGGATGAGTTTCTTGATATACCGCTCTTCATCCTAGGAGAAAACTTCAACATTAACAAACATCTTCCATAAGTGAAAAAATAGTACAAATTTTATATTGTACTGGGATAAGGTGCATAAATTATGAAAAAGGCATCTCCTTATCGTGCAACCGAAAGTTTCTGATGGCTTGCGCCAATTCTGGAATAATTGAAAATCAACGAGAATAGTTCATATTTATTCTGATAGATGAAGCAAGCCATCAGCAACTTTCAGTTGCACGATAAGGAGATGCCTTTTTTCTTAATCTTCCAAAAGGTTGTCCCAAAGGTGTTTTTCTTATTACTTGTAAAACAATATTATTAAGCGGGAAATAAATGATAATACATAATACAATTACTTTATACATAAAACAAAGACATTATACATAACGGCGAATCATATCGGTATTTCAATTTTTCGCAAGTGTTTACAAACTTTTAGGACAACCTAGTATAAATACAAAAGCGATTATCCATTGGAAGCTTGTATTTTAAAATAAAAAAGAAACTTATGTTGAGAGAAATTATTTTTGTAGTTTTTTAACGTTTTCATAATTTTATCTTAAATAATATATTAATTATATATATGTGAAAAAATAATAAAAATAGGTCAAGTGTTGGCATTAAAAACAAAATAGGTATATTCTGACCACGCTTACATGAGATTTTTAGATGGCAGAGCACCATCTAGTGTAACAGAAATCAATTAAACATTGATTCAGCCTGTTCCCTGATATTTTGCCAACCCATTTTTTTTTTTTTTTATAAATCAAGAAAAATCAACCACGAACGCGTTTCAGGCTGTTGGCCCTCGCAGCGTGTAGCAGGCTGTACCTCTGCAACAAAAATATTTTAGTCCCAGAGGCTTCTTGAGAGAATATGGTTTTACGGGTTACTAACCAAAGTATATGAATTTCGAGCCAGAGGCTTCTTTGAGAAATCAAGACATGAATTATAAATATTTAACAAAAAGGTAGAGTGAAATTATAAATTGAGGTATGATAAACACCCAGATATATCTTGTCTAAGATCAATAACGATTATTGTGGACATTGCTGCTGCTGTGATAGAGATGAATGGAGACATATGAGGCTCTTCATTGGACACGGCTACAACAACAATACAGTATACACTCCCAAGATAGAGGACATTGCCACTGCTGTGATAGAGATGAATGGAGACATATGAGGCTCTTCATTGGACACGGCTACAACAACAATACAGTATACACTCCCAAGATAGAGGACATTGCGACTGCTGTGATAGAGATGAATGGAGACATATGAGGCTCTTCATTGGACACGGCTACAACAACAATACAGTATACACTCCCAAGATAGAGGACATTGCGACTGCTGTGATAGAGATGAATGGAGACATATGAGGCTCTTCATTGGACACGACAACAACAATACAGTATACATTCCCAAGATAGAGGACATTGCGACTGCTGTGATAGAGATGAATGGAGACATATGAGGCTCTTCATTGGACACGACAACAACAATATAGTATACACTCCCAAGATAGAGGACATTGCGACTGCTGTGATAGAGATGAATGGAGACATATGAGGCTCTTCATTGGACACGACAACAACAATACAGTATACATTCCCAAGATAGAGGACATTGCGACTGCTGTGATAGAGATGAATGGAGACATATGAGGCTCTTCATTGGACACGACAACAACAATACAGTATACATTCCCAAGATAGAGGACATTGCGACTGCTGTGATAGAGATGAATGGAGACATATGAGGCTCTTCATTGGACACGACAACAACAATACAGTATACACTCCCAAGATAGAGGACATTGCGACTGCTGTGATAGAGATGAATGGAGACATATGAGGCTCTTCATTGGACACGACAACAACAATACAGTATACATTCCCAAGATAGAGGACATTGCGACTTCTGTGATAGAGATGAATGGAGACATATGAGGCTCTTCATTGGACACGACAACAACAATACAGTATACATTCCCAAGATAGAGGACATTGCGACTGCTGTGATAGAGATGAATGGAGACATATGAGGCTCTTCATTATACACGACAACAATAATACAGTATACACTCCCAAGATAGAGGACATTGCGACTGCTGTGATAGAGATGAATGGAGACATATGAGGCTCTTCATTATACACGACAACAACAATACAGTATACATTCCCAAGATAGAGGACATTGCGACTGCTGTGATAGAGATGAATGGAGACATATGAGGCTCTTCATTATACACGACAACAACAATACAGTATACATTCCCAAGATAGAGGACATTGCGACTGCTGTGATAGAGATGAATGGAGACATATGAGGCTCTTCATTATACACGGCAACAACAATACAGTATACATTCCCAAGATAGAGGACATTGCGACTGCTGTGATAGAGATGAATGGAGACATATGAGGCTCTTCATTATACACGACAACAACAATACAGTATACATTCCCAAGATAGAGGACATTGCGACTGCTGTGATAGAGATGAATGGAGACATATGAGGCTCTTCATTATACACGGCAACAACAATACAGTATACATTCCCAAGATAGAGGACATTGCGACTGCTGTGATAGAGATGAATGGAGACATATGAGGCTCTTCATTATACACGGCAACAACAATACAGTATACATTCCCAAGATAGAGGACATTGCGACTGCTGTGATAGAGATGCATGGAGACATATGAGGCTCTTCATTGTACACGGCAACAACAATACAGTATACATTCCCAAGATAGAGGACATTGCGACTGCTGTGATAGAGATGAATGGAGACATATGAGGCTCTTCATTATACACGGCAACAACAATACAGTATACATTCCCAAGATAGAGGACATTGCGACTGCTGTGATAGAGATGCATGGAGACATATGAGGCTCTTCATTGTACACGGCAACAACAATACAGTATACACTCCCAAGATAGAGGACATTGCGACTGCTGTGATAGAGATGAATGGAGACATATGAGGCTCTTCATTATACACGGCAACAACAATACAGTATACACTCCCAAGATAGAGGACATTGCGACTGCTGTGATAGAGATGCATGGAGACATCTGAGGCTCTTCATTGTACACGACAACAACAACAATACAGTATACACTCCCAATATAGTGGACATTGCGACTGCTGTGATAGAGATGCAGGGAGACATCTGAGGCTCTTCATTGGACACGACAACAACAACAATACAGTATACATTCCCAAGATAGAGGACATTGCTGCTGCTGTGATAGAGATGTATGGGGACATCTGAGGCTCTTCATTGGACACGACAACAACAACAATACAGTATACACTCCCAATATAGTGGACATTGCGACTGCTGTGATAGAGATGCATGGAGACATCTGAGGCTCTTCATTGTACACGACAACAACAACAATACAGTATACACTCCCAAGATAGTGGACATTGCGACTGCTGTGAAAGAGATGAATGGAGACATCTGAGGCTCTTCATTGGACACAACAACAACAATACAGTATACACACCCAAGATAGAGGACATTACAACTGTTGTGATAGAGATGCATGGAGACATCTGAGGCTCTTCATTGGACACGACAACAACAACAATACAGTATACATTCCCAAGATAAAGGACATTGCGACTGCTGTGATAGAGATGCATGGAGACATCTGAGGCTCTTCATTGGACACGACAACAACAACAATACAGTATATACTCCCAAGATAGAGAACATTGCGACTGCTGTGATAGAGATGCATGGAGACCTCTGAGGCTCTTCATTATACACGACAACAACAACAATACAGTATACACTCCCAAGATAGAGGACATTGCGACTGCTGTGATAGAGATGAATGGAGACATCTGAGGTTCTTCATTGGACACGACAACAACATCAATAAAGATTACTTTATGGGAATATTATTTCAATTTTAAACTATATAACATATTTCTATACATTCTATATAGCTTTATAGCCTTTCTTCAGGTATTCTCTCTATATATTTTAACATGGATTTATTTATTACCAGTTGCAAACAAGACACGCTATATCCGATCTGGATAATTGCGCGTGAAACTATTTACAATAATTCATATTGTAGTAGAGTAAGGTAACAGAATTATCAAAAAGAAAATAAACAACTACGTAAAAGAGCATTGAATAAACATATACATTAAACAAATAAACAACAACATAAGTAGATAGACGAAACCGTAAGGTAGTATATATAGTATAGGATTAAATAAATCTCAGTTTGAAATGCTAATTTCATTAATAGTTAACGCTAATTTGATAATATTTTGAAAAAATAAAATAAATGGTGAATGTATTGAATCACTAAGTATTTTAAAGACTTATATACAATATTATAGATATATATTTGAATCTACCAATCTAACATCAAATTTTGATAGCCTTCAGTGTTTATAGGTCATATTTTATTGCAACTAGCGGGAATTTAGAAATAAATATATTTAAACGTTTTCAGTGCTATAAAATTTGAAAATTTTTTAAAGGTTGACACTTTTTTAATGTGAAAAAATAACAAAGTAATTATGTATCAAACGAAATTTAAAACGTGAGCAGAATTAAAAATACATATTTTATGGCAGAAGATTTAAGCAGAGTGGCCGAATCGTTTAATGGGCGCCATTTCTCGAGTTTCCCGCCCCCCTATTTAATGGATACACTAAATTTACTGTTTGCTGAATTTATTTAAATTTATAAATAAATATTTATACTTTTAGAGAGAATTTTGCTAAGGCTTATGCTCTTAAGAATGCTAATATGTATATAGAACAGAAAATATCGATATTTATTTGTTTCATTATTTAAATAAATGAGATAATATGTTAAAATGAAAGAAATATTCGTGATATTTTAAAATATATATTACTAAATTCAAAAAATATATAAAATCTTCTGATAAATATTTAAAAATTTCAAAGTTTAGTTATAATAAATAACGCTTTAATAATATAAATATTTAAACGCACTGAAAACATAAAAGGTTTATATTTTCTTGATAGTGTGTGATTTGAATATTTTATAGTGGCGTATGTAAATTTATTAACGCGCCTGATTAATATTTATATGCTCGTTTTTTTATATAAATATATTCATCTAATAAATCTCTTTCGATATATCTTGAATATTTTTTTATGAATTTATTAGCATTTTATCACTAAAATTTGTTACAAACGATAAATTGTATCTTTGATTTATGAATCAAATGCATCTAATGTATCAAATATATGCATTAAATGTATGAAATGTATTTGATACAGGTATTTTTGATACTTGTATAATTTCACAATGAAAAATATTGTATAATCAAATTCGAGGATTCTAAACAATGAAAGATGATTAAACTTTTCTCTCTATTTTTTTCCCTATACGATGACATAAACTACAACAACAACAAAAGCTTTATTAAGACCTTTTAGTCTTATACAGATTCTCCAAGCAGAAATATAGGATACATGCGAGAAAAACAATGATAGAACTTAATGGTAACATGATATTTATATACAGGGGAAATTTTATAAAGACAATCAATCAAATAGATTAATCTGGGCAACTTGGAGGCAAAGAAAGTTATTATACATGGCTTTACCACGGAATCCCCTTTTAGGTCTTGTGGAGTTATTTGGTAGCAGCTCTGAGACTTTGCTTAGCTATGTAGAACTTTTCTTAGTCATCATCCCCGCCCTTGACATTGCCGGTTGGACTTCACTTGTAAGCATTTCGACCTGTGAGTCAATTGTGGAGTCTTCCACTAGTAAATTAGTTGAATCCCTCAAGCTGGTTTTGTAAGATGTAGCCATGTCAGCTGCCCAGGTATACTTGCTATCAGAACGTAAGATATAAAATAATAATTCTCTTTAGATATATCGTTAATATTTTAACATATATTTATTACATTTTTAACTACAAAATTGGTTACAAACGATAAATTATATCTTTGATTTATATAATTTCACAATATGAAAATTATACTGATATTCGATGATTCTATAAAATAGAAAACGATTCAACTTTTCAACCATTCCTATATACGATTATTAATAGCATTTTAGGATATCATTATTTTTGGTGATTACTTAATCGGCAATACAGAATACTTGCGATATATATATATATATCGTAAGATAGAATCCTCTGGTATACATGTTGCAGAAACACATAAAACTCCGAGGATAAGTTTCTTTTATTTCAAAATAATATCTCGAGCTTTCGGGTATCGCAACCCTTCGACAGGAGTGTATAAGATGAAATGAATCAATTTTTAGTTATTATTTATATATGGTATGCTATATAAATAATAGCTAAAAATTGATTCATTTCATCTTATATACACTCCTGTCGAAGGGTTGCGATACCCGAAAGCTCGAGATATTATTTTGAAATAAAAGAAACTTATCCTCGGAGTTTTATGTGTTTCTGCAACATGTATATGTGGTGAAGGAGTGAGGTCTGGTAAGCCTTGTAGAATCCTGTCGACTTAGATGTGATAAAGGAGTTGCTGTCGACTTATCTGTGATGAGATCCTGTCGACTCTCGCTATAAGCTGTGGTAACCGAGGGTCAAACCTGTAATAACCGAGAGGGACATTCAGGGCGTGGAGAGTTTTCCAGTACCTCTCTGCACTTTGAAAGACCTTTAAGAGTTTTCACAGAGTACAGGCAGTCGTGATCGAGGCAGAGTGGAAAGCTTGGGAATGTTCACACACACAAAACGAAGAGACACAGCTGAAGTAGGAAAGTTCCATGAACAGATAGGAGTTGAGCTAAGCAAGATGGAGATATAGAGTTCTTACTGTTTTACATGGCGATGATGTGGACCTGGCTACAACCAACAAGGGAACACGCCGACGGTGAAGTGGTGACTGCTGACTAACTCCGGACTAACTGCGGATTAACTGCGCTCGGCTAAAACCGAGGTTTATATACCATTCCCGAGGAGGGGGGGGGGGGGGGGGGGAGTTGGACTTTAAACGTCTGCGGCATTCCGCACCCTTTGGACCAGATGGCAACGGGCTGCCGAATTCCTTTTCAGGGTTGTTGGATTTCTCTCTCGATTTTAGACGTTTTTGAACTTATCAATCTTGCTTTAACTCAGCTCTTAATCTATTACATAGTTTTATTTATTTGTCCTTAGTTTGTACAAAGTACATTACATATGGTGATGCAATGACACAGATTAATCATGCGCATAATTATTTATAGATGTGTTTCTATATACAACATGACAATCTTGTTATAAGTAATTATACAATATAGGGTTGTTGGTTTAAATTACCATATATATATATATATTGTTGCACCAAGCTGCGGTTTGACAGATTCTTCAGTCTTTATTCTCTCCTCAGACGCGTCTTGCATCTTTCCAGAACGTGTCTCAACCATCCTACAAGTTTAAACCAGTCAATAATAAGACAACTATATTTTTAAGTAGCATCTAGAATCTCTATCTATTTATCACATCAAAGTTTAAAGCAGGTGGGGTATTTAATGTATCAAAATACAAATGTTTTATAGTACATAATATTTTATAGTAATAATCTGGTGTTTATAAAAATAAATGAATATGTAATTTAAATTTTTAATATATTTAAAATGATATTATAAATAATTTTTAAAATACGCGCATTAATCATGATACAACAATATATATATATATATATATGTCGTAGCTAAATGAAGAGGCGCAGCCGTAATGCCTAGGGAACAGCGCACCCGCGATGTCTGCCACCTTTAATTTTTGTACCGCTTTTATACATGGATGAATTTACATATTTACATTTTAACACAAGCGTAACATATTTACATACTTAGTTTGACGGAAATAAAATATATCTCTTGGCATTAACTATACAAATTATGACAGATGGAACCTGTTTGGGATAAATAAATTTAAAATGAATTTAAAATTATTTAGTTGAGATTGGGAGGCAATTTTATAAATTGAATTCTGATACTATGTACAAAATTGGAAATTTGTGTGATATTATACTAAAATATATACAAGTAGGGATTAACACAACATTGAGTCTGATATATATTACAAAGATAATAAAATTTTAAATGTAGCAGGATACGAACCTGTGTGAGGTGGCTACGACTGTGTATCTGTTTGTGGGAGTGTTCTGTGTGTGAGAGAATCTCCTGCGCTGGAGTGTTGGTGGATTGATGATGGGCTGAGCATCTTTCTGTACCGTACTTTCCATAGGGAAGGTAAGAAAAGGGGTCTTAAAAAGGTGCTCAGGGATGAAAGGAATGAATGTTTGATATGACAGGGTACGTTTGAGGAATGAAGACTTGGTCGTGGCGAACAATTTGATAGGATGATCGGCACGCTGTCCAGGCAAGGTGGACCGTTGTGGGCACTGATTGTTCCAGTGTGGCCCTTGGCAGTGCTTGCATGGTGTAGGCGCGGTGGAGGGAGATCCTTCTGGTCGCTTCTGGAAATAAGGCACATCTTCGGATAAGCGCCTTAGCGGATTACTTGTCCGTCTACCGGATTGGCAGGGAGATGGGCGTTCTGTGGGAGAGGAAATGCCGGGACGACTCGGGCCTCCGCCGATACCATAGATTTTCCTGGCCAGAGTGAGCCATTCCGACGGGCTGCTGGGTGTTGCAATCAGTAGGAGATTTCGACTGTAGGAGGGCATTCCTTGAGTGAGGGCATTGACCATCTCCTTGCGGTCGATGTTGAGCTGCGTACCTATGCGTACCTTCTGTGAATAGTATGCTTGTAAGCCTTGAGGCCCGCAGTGTAGTTGATAGAATTCTTGATGGGTCGGTGTCTCGGGTGGGGGGTACAGATCCTCAAGGACCTGTTTGATCTTCCAGTAGGGTTCATAGAGGTAGTCCATGGATTGGAGTGTTTTCCGGGGCTCTCCTTCTAGCGCTGCCACTACCATGCGGCTTTGTTCGTCACAGCTGCTGTTTGGAATTCCGGGGACCTCTCCAGCTCCCTTAAGAACGATTCCGCGGAACTTGAACCGTCAAATATGGCTGCGGTGGCGGGCGCGTCCCGTCCAAGTCTTCTCATCATAGCTGTTAATTCATCTATCATCGATTTATTCTCTTCAGCTAACTCGGCTTCCTTCTGGCCTTCTTGTCTTTTTGCCTTGCCCATTCTCTTGAGGTTCTTTATCTCTGTCGACTCTTAACTGTCGTAGCTAAATGAAGAGGCGCAGCCGTTATGCCTAGGGAACAGCGCACCCGCGATGTCTGCCACCTTCAATTTTTGTACCGCTTTTATACATGGATGAATTTACATATTTACATTTTAACACAAGCGTAACATATTTACATACTTAGTTTGACGGAAATAAAATATATCTTTTGGCATTAACTATACAAATTATGACATATATATAGATGGAAATTTTTCCGGGAGGAAATATATCCATAGAAGCATAGGGCGCCTCTCCCGTCAAAATAAACGTCAAAAACATTTATCAAACAAATGTTTGATAAAAAGAAAACATGGTTCTGTCTTTGCTCTTTTTCTTATCCTAATACCTTCAATTCTTCATTTTTTTCTATGTTCTGCTTATATGACGCATAACTGCCGAGGCTAGAGCGTGAACTTGTTATCATCCTATGTTGTTACTTAAATAAAAAAAAAACGTTTTGATACCTTAAAATTAATATTTTTATAATTTGTTTTTAATTATCCTTACTCCTTCTCTAATAAAACTATCTTTCATATAAATTATATTTAATTCTACTTTATATATATATATTGGAGTATATTTTAATTGTAATATAATAATACTGTTAGTATATTTCACATATATTATAATTAGTTAAGTTAGAGTCAATAATTCATAAGATCATACCCTCCTATTACAATGTACACTGCTCCTATTTGCTACCACCCTCCATTTTTTTGTATGATATGCTATATCTTTATTAATATAACCTGTATTATCCTTATTTGTATTCAAAGTCAAACTGATGACGTCAAAATAAAAAACAGTAGAAGAGTGGTCTGGAGACAGCTACGAGGCAGAGTGAAGGGACATAGCCGACGCCCAGGAAGGGGCCCCTTCAGGGATTTTATAGGCGACCCTGCTCGGGGTCAACACAGCAGTTCAGAATATGATACAGTGTGTCCATCTACGCAGGCCACTCTTGGCTCTCTCTCCTTGTCTCGGTGTTAGGCATCCAGGTTTGTGTCATGGCCTCCACCTTTTCCAGCGGGCTGTCTCCAACCCGCTCGGTGCTAACATCTAGCCCTTCCTCTGCTTCTTGCTGTCCACTTGTGAGAAAATCCTCACCACTTTCGCCCTACGTCTATGACTGCCAGTTTATTCACACGTCGGTTTACTCGGGGTTACAATATATATATATTTGACGAGGGCCAATATCCCGATATGAGTTCGTGGTTGGGTTTTCTTGATTTATGAATAAAATGAGTTTGCCAAATATCAGGAAAAAGTTGAATCAATTTTTAGTTGGTTTTTGCTTTACTAGATGGCGCTCTGTCATCTAAAAAGCTCATGTGAGTCGTTAGAATATGCCAAAATAGGCATATCCTGACCCCGTCCATACAATCATTTGTGCATCCTAGCACATCAATTTACAGGATAAATTCTGTATCCTAACACAGGAATTCACAGTATCAATTCTCTGTAGTTTTGCCAATATATATTTTTAGCCTCACCAATCAATTTTCAAAATCAATTCTGAAGCCTATATATAACCAACAACATAAAAAGTATTTGATTAAGACATTTCATATTACATAGACTCATGTCGGAGTACAAGGAAGGAAAAAATATATACATGTGTGGTAGAAAGTATCTCAGTCAATATTGATAAACAATAATTGTGTAGATCCTAACACCGATCAATTTATATAATAAACTATCTAACCTCAACTATCAATTGCCAGAGTCAATTTACACAACCAATTCTCTCTAGCCTCAACAATCAATTGACAGAATCAATTTACTGTAACCTCAACAATCAATTGACAGAATCAATTTACTGTAACCTCAACAATCAATTGACAGAATCAATTTACTGTAACCTCAACAATCAATTGACAGAATCAATTTACCCAATCAATTCTCTCTAGCCTGAACAATCAATTGACAGAATCAATTAACAAAATCAATTCTCTCTAGCCTCAACAATTAATTGACAGAATCAATTTACTGTGACCTCAACAATCAATTGACAGAATCTATTTACCCAATCAATTCTCTCTAGCCTCACCAATCAATTGGCAGAATCAATCTACTGTAACCTCACCAATCAATTTCCCCAATCAGTACTTTCTAGCCTAACCAATCAATTTACAAAATTAATTCTCTCTAGTCTCATCAATCAATTTACAAAATCTATCAACACAATCAATTATTTCTAGCCTTACCAATCAATTGACAGAATAATATCACACAATAATTTTTTTCTAGCCTCGCCAATCAATTGACCGAATCATTTAGCACAATCAATATTTTATAACCTTACCACTCAATTGACAGAATCAATTTACACAACCAATTCTTTCTGTCTCACCAATCAATTTACACAATCAATTCTCTCTAACCAATCAATTGACAGAATCTAGTATCTCTTTCTCTGTAACCCATCAATCTCTATTGAATCATCAGCAACCAATATGTTTGGCAGGTTGCAGGATTATAGGTAGACCAGACCTTTATACTAAATCCAAGAAAAATAAAGATAACTCCAAACAACTAATGTATTGAGAGATTCTTTATAAAATAAATCCAAGTTTACCTTAATCCCCATTTCACGTTCCAACAACTGAGGATTAGGAAGAAGTAAAGAACATTCAACCGTTCAATTCCTAATGGGTCACGGAAACCAGTTCTCTAATCGTTAAAAATGCCACAGCTAAAAAGTCACGTTGTGTAAATTGAAACTCAATTGTTGTCTTTGCCAAATGAGATTTCGTTGTAATGTGGGGGCGCCAGAAAGTCTGACATTTCTTGGGGAAAGTTTGTGCTAAATGTGATTTGTGCCATCGAGTGTTTTATCATTTCTCCAACATGGCTGCTTTTCCAAGTTGAGTCGTTTATTGGCTCCCGTAACTTACTTTAAATGCCAGACGCGAAATCTTCGGCACTTGTTTTGTTTTTAAAGTTTAGGAATGGACTTACCTTTTTAGAATATTTTTTAAAAACTCGTTTCTCTCTTGGATTATGATTATAGATATTTTATATTTTTTCAATTTAAATCTTTGTTTGTGTATTTATAATCTTTTGATTTGATATATTTTGTGGATATAAAAATATAAGAAAGTAAATAAAAATGACGCTTTTTCATCACAAATATTTTCTCTTAATATTTTCTTTAGAAAATATGTAACCGAGAGACTTAAATACAATGGAACCTTCAACGAAATTATTGAAAAACAAACATACGACACGAAAAAGCGCATACAATACAAAAATAAACAAACTTTAAACGATAACAATGACAGATATCACGCAATAAACACTAAATATTCTATATTTGTGATAATATATGAGTTAATTAGAATAATATTTATATTGGAGCATACCTCCTATTGGTGATAGGGCTAATTATCGAGGGTACCCAAGCATGAGTTATCTCGAGGCAGCTCTGATGGCCTTTTTTATAACATCGTTATCGATCGTGGAGTTAAATTTGATGAAAGATTTTCCCTTTTAGCAAAATAAATTCGAATCTTGATCACGTAATGCAATTGCACTCTGTTCTCTCTCGCTCCATTATCCACTACTCCATCACGGATTCTGTGTTAGAACTGGCGTGAAGAATTCACCTTCCTTATTTTAGATCCTATTAGCTCATCTAGAATTGCTGGCATTCAGAGAAACTTTCTCACTTCAGCGGTTTAACAAATTACTTGATACTACAAGTATGTGTGTGTCTATGATAAAAAAAAAAACAGTATCACTTTCTAATTTTCTTTTTTTTTTATTTATTTGTAACTATAACCATACAGAAACAATATATAAAATAATTTACAATAATTTTGAATATTGGAAATAGAAGGGTATTGTTCATTAGAATTCTTAAAATATTATCCCTAGTACAAGACGTACTAGGCATGATAATCATGATGGGTAGTAGTTATCGGCTGTTTATTAATGTAAGTTCACCACATGTATTTATATATATGTTATATTAAAATAATTTATTTAAAATGTTAAATTAAAATATTTTATTTAGAATTATGTTAAAATGTTATTTTATATAAAGTTATAATTTCATAGATATAAATACTGTTTTAATCGACCGCCAGAGGTCACGCTTCTACTATATAAACTGATTGCTGTTCTTCCCCGATTGGCCGACCCAAAACATTTGTACATTATGTAAATACGCTTTTCATTTTTTTTATTCTTACGCCTTAAGCCAGGCAGTACTTTTAACAAATTATGTTTATCCTAAAGCTCAATTAAAGCAATCTCTTATCAAAACCATTTTTATTTTCATACTTTCAAGATTATTATTTCAACCACGACTGCATTACCATAGTTTAATCCTCAAAATAATCAAAAATTAAGCAGAAAATCTCTCTTTTTTATAATATATTTATAGTTTATTTATTGTGTAATTTATAGTAGTATAGTATTTATTGTATATTTATAGTGTATTTATTGTTTATAGTTATTTTCCGTATTTCCCTTTTTATTAAATCATTCTTAGATATCAATTTTCCATAGTACTTTAATCAAATTATGTTTTTCATATATATCACTTAGCTCAATTAAAGAAATTACTGATCAAAACCAATATTTATGTTATTATACTTTCACAAGATTTTTAGCCATGACTGCACCACCATAGCATACAAATCAATATGATCCAAAACAACAGAAATAATATCTTTTTTTTTAAATATAAGATATATATATATGTAAAAAAAGCAATTCGAATCTTCTTCTTACAAGTGTGCTAAAGTTCCGATTGGTTTCGTGGGTTTGTACTTTTGAAATAATCGGGAGCCAATGGAGGAATATGTTGGTTTTTTTTTCAGAAAAAGGTGTCCAATGTGGGACACGATCTCGGGTCTTAGCTGTCGAAATTCGACGGTTTTGACCACTCTTTCACCAACCCCCTGTTGAGGCCCCAAGAGACTATTTTATTATATTAAAGGAAACCCAGGACTCGAGACACCTACTGCTGGAATGCCCACTCTTCTTTATCGCTAGACAACAGACAATAAACAATGTTGTAGATCTATATCAATTTGTAAATAGCAGAGAGAATTATCACAGATTTAATTATTTTTGTAAATATATTTATGATTATCTTTCTAACCTGGAAGGATCAGGTTCTTAATATATATTATTGTTTATTTTTTTATTTATTCATTGTATAATATGTTTATAACTGCTTCTGTTTTTAAATGTAAATCGACGCGATTATCCCTAGCCGGTATATCGCGTTTTGTGTGTTGAAATAAATAAATATGAGGGAAAATATATTTTTTTTAAAAACCTTTTAGACTCGTATGATTCTTATTAAATAAAATAATTTTCTACTGCCCTTACATAAATAAATTAATGGGAGGGCCTGGATCATCAGTGGTGAACCCTCCCAACGGTTTCTCAGTTCAGCACTAGAGAGCCATACTACCATCCATTCCTTTCATTTGTTATCATAGCAGTATAAGTGGTTTGAATTATAAAAGGCAACGTTTAGGGAATATTAGCATCAGGTTACTGCGCTTGATAGTGTTTACGATAGGAGTTTTTGACAAGTGTCTGTCTCTAGTGAGGAAATGATGGTGACATTTTCATTTAATGACAAAATAAAACAATAATTTGTTTATAATTTAGTCATAGTATGCCACAATACCTCAGGTTTTTCTTATTTTTGTTAGAAACCCTCATTTTTATCGAACCTTGGCCGTTATATGATTTAAAACAAACACAAACTCAGTTATTTAATAATTTGTCTTTTATTCCTGTCTACTTTTTATTTCTTTTGACATCTAAACATGTGTGCATTTATACTGGCAATGTAACTTCTTAATAACTCTCTATCTTACAGTACCATCTGGGTTCTGAAAGTGAGCAATGTTGGTCATCCCATTCTGCAGGAAATATATCTCTAGCGGTCCATCGATGGCGGAGTCTTTCCCGCGGGGAAAATATATATTTCAAACACAAAACAAAGCACAAAACAACAACACAAACACAACAAAACACAGCTACCGCCATTTTTATATTAGATTCAAATAAGTACAAAGATTACAAATAAAAACGGATAAGAACGATAAACATAAATTTCCGAACTTTACATTATATATGACAACATTTTTTTTTTTAACTTTCATTGAATTTTCAGCTCTTCACTCAATATATGCTGATCAGCCTCCGCTTTTATTTTTAAACCTATAAACCTAACTATTCAAAATTGGTTTTACTGGAATATATAGATTTTACTTTTTTAGTACAATTTAAATCAAACTTTAAAATGTTTTATTAAATATAATATTTTTTTTCAATATTTAGTTAAAGTATCTTATTGGGTAATGAGTTTAACTCAAATTTATATATCTGCTTTTAATTTCTATGCATTTTAAATATTGGATATGAGCTTCTACATATATTTAAAACATATTTATATTTTAGTAAAAATATCAGACGCCTCCAGGGAAAGGTGTCTTTTTTTTATAAACTTTGAGATTAAAAAGGTTTTTGAAAAGACATATTTTTCTGGAGTCTGATATTTTACTCAATATTGATACGAGGGATTATTTTATTGGATATATTTATACATTTTATAATATAAAATAACTATTATGATGCATTAGCGCGCCATCTGTTATTAAAATTTGAAACTATTATAGACGCGTATGATTCTTTTTAAAAATTAAACAATTTCTTTTGCCCTTACTGCAATGGAAAACTGGCAAAACCGCTGTGAGGGTTCACCATTGATGAGCCAGGCCCTCCCATTAATTTTCCATTGCAGTAAGGACGGTAGAAATTGTTTAATTTAAAAAAATCATATGCGTCTATAATAGTTTCGAATTTCCATAAAATAACTCTGTTAACTAGAAGATGTTGCTTATACAATACTGTGATTCCATAAATATATATTTTTATTATTTATATTATCACAGTGATAGTAGTTGTGGTGATATGAGTCACACACATTAAGACTTTTCTAACATACGGCCATATTAATTACGGCCATTTTTCAATGGAAAAGTATCTTTAAAAAATTACTTCACAATTCTATAGATTTCGGGCAAAACTACAGGAGAAAACACAATATAATAAATCGCTAATAGGACACGAGTTAAAATATAATCAAATTCTATTTTACATATTTTCATTAAAATATTGTCTCTATGACTTATATGGTCTACCTTGCGGACAGCGGGGGTCGACAGAATATGGTCGACTTATATGGTCTAACCTAACCTAACCTAACCTAATACAGACAAAAGGAATATGTATATGGATGGCTAAATATCTTGTCAACTTGCGGTGTGGGGATATTTTACTGACTGAAGTTTCTGTCGACCCCCGCTGTCCGCAAGGTAGACCATATAAGTCATAGAGACAATATATTTAATGAAAATATGTAAAATAGTATTTGATTATATTTTAACTCGTGTCCTATTTGCGATTTATTATATTGTGTTTTCTCCTGTAATTTTGCCCGAAATCTATAGAATTGTGAAGTAATTTTTTAAAGATACTTTTCCATTGAAATCTGATATCTCCATCTTAATCCATCAAAATTTCAAATACCAACCTGCAACTAGGATTTTCACTATCAAATAATTTTGGTGAAAAATATTCTTAAAGCCTAATATGAAACAATGTTATAAAAAAATAGATAAACATGTATTCCTTTCACATATTAGATTATATAGTGCTATACTTTTAACTTTTAACTTTCCCCATCCCTGTACATTTTATTTTTCCGTTTATCA
This sequence comes from Cordylochernes scorpioides, assembly GCA_030710605.1. Lineage (NCBI taxonomy): Eukaryota > Metazoa > Arthropoda > Arachnida > Pseudoscorpiones > Chernetidae > Cordylochernes > Cordylochernes scorpioides. Next base: position 30,645,982 of record CP092871.1, on the reverse strand, counting down.
TTGCTCTTCACAATTCATCCTTTCATACTTCATCCCTAAGGTTAGGAATAATCGTTATTTCTCCTTAAAATAAATTTCTATTTTCGTTCAAAAGAAACACTTGCGGGATAATTTTCAAATGTCGTTCTACAATCATAAGGCGCATTATATTGTATTATAAATTCAACTATTAATTTACAAGAATATTCTTACAATTAAATATACTCCGGCCAGTAAATATTTTTATTATCTCGATGTTCCGACAAAAATCTTTTGTCCTCATTAGAAGCAAATTAAAATTAAAGCATTTGGCAAAGCGATTAAAAATATTCTACTGTCCAAAGTATCTTTAATTTTAAGAACTATGATTGCCGGCCTCTAACTCTCACTATACAATAAGATGAGAGAAAAACGTTTTAAAACATATATTTTAGAGCTGCGTAGGCACATCTTGAAATACATGGCGCATATTACGGGACAGAAATGGCTACACTTTTAATTCACGTTTGAAAGTGAATGTACATATTGCCAACCTCCATCTATTACCGATCACAAGGACAACTTAGAAGTTTGATATATTTATACATTTGAATTGTTAACAGAATTGGAGAAGTGTGAAAATGTTCAGACCTCTAGGTTGTCTGGAAATATATCAAAAATTGGTTGAGAGATTTACTGAACTACGGACATGAAAGGAATTATACTATTATGGTTTGAAAAAAATTCTCTAATTGTGGATCAATCTCTCTTGTCTATGGATGGCTCACTCTGTGTGTGGTTCACCCACCCTTGCCTGTATCTGGTTCATCCCTGTGTGTGGTTCGATCACCCTTCTCTGCAGCTTGCTCACATCCGTTAGTGGGTCCTTCGCCTCTGTGTATGGTACACTCGCCTTGTGTGTGCTTCACCTATCTTTGTCTTCATCCTGCTCGCCTCTGTATGTGACTCACTTACCCCTGTGTGTCCAGTGAACCTCCTGGCCCCGAAGGAAACCTTCCCCGTGTCCCAAAGCCCCATTCTGGCAGGGGCCCCTCCCATCTACCTTACCGTCAAAGAACCCCTTGAAACCTGGGGCGAGAAGGTATGTAGATAACTACATGTTCACTTGGGGAGCAATACTACGGGGCTAACTGGTGTAAGATACTGGTTCTCATGAAAAAAATTGTGGAAAAGTATTAAAATTACAATTATATTCTCACAATAAGTATCTTTTTTTATTTAAAAAATGCTAGCTTTCAGGCGTTATTCGCCTTTCAACGGGCTTACAATAATATCGATATTATTGTAAGCCCGTTGAAGATGGAATAACGCTTGAAAGCTAGCATTTTTTAAATAAAAAAGATACTTATTGTGAGAATATAATTGTAATTTTAATAAATGGTGTAATTATACAATGAAACGCAGTCTCAGAGTATAATTTCTTATTTTATTAAATGTTCTCTCCAGCTCTTTCGGGTACTGTGAACCCTTCTACAGGAGGAGTTTATAAACTAAAATTGGTATACTCCTGTATAAGAGTTCACAGTGCCTGAGAACTTGAGTGAACATTTAATAAAATAATAAGCTTATCCTCGGAGGCTGCGTTTTATTGTAATTTACATTTCCGAGGATTCATCTTATATTAACATCAGTAATATAAAGACGTAAGACTGGCATTAGTATGTTATCTCTTAGTGACACAAGAATAACAATGTATTGCCATGCATTCGTAGTTAATAATTTTGTGTATAATTACACTATATTTTACATACACAGTTTTAACAGGGTACAATGGTAAACTACACTCTTGGACAAAGTTGTACCTTTAAGCATGTATATTCATACAATAACTCTGAAATATAGATGATACACAGTGACCTTTATTGAAGACACACGAGATAATCAAGTGTGTGAAAAAATTTGCCTCTGTCTCCTTAAAAACCACAGATAACCGGCGACGTCCAAGACTTACCTTAAGTATTGTCTATGAGTGTAAATAGAGATTTCTCCTAGAGTCGGCCCGTATGGAATAAATATCTTACATTCCAATATAGCTCATAGTGATAAATTTGCATAATTTCGCCACCAAATATTGAAATATTATGTTACGGGTTGTATATAAGGAGGGTCTAACAATAAAGGATTAACTGTTGGGGAACTCGTGGCTCGTAAGTTTTTCTTTTAGGCTTAATAAATATATTGTATGGAAAAAATAAATAAATTTATAAATTGATAATTATAAAATATCAGTTACAACACATATCTTCTACTAGATGCATAGATAACAAGGACACAACCTAAAAACTAAAATGGCCAAATTGTTTCTACCTGTAACTTTGGAGTTTTACGAGGGAAAAACACTTTCATGCGAGAATTGTATCTCCTCCGTTTAAATATATTTTAAATGATGTAATTTCCATTTGCCCAAAACAGAGATTCGGGTGAGGAAGATACCACAACACCAACTATAGTAAATTCAGACAAAAAACCAACCTGTTTCGGGCTAGAGGAGTTATAAAATCAGTCAATTCTGCCCAAAATCTGGTGTTGTGACATTTTCTTTATCTGCATATGGGCCTTTTGCACAGAGATGATTAAAGGAAATTATTTTTCAAACTGGGAGATGCACTTTTCGCAGTTAAATATCTTTAATTTTAATATATATTTATACACTCATTGACACACAAAACTTAAGGAAGATGTACCTTTTTAACATGTATATATGTATATATCGTGATTCAGACAATAACTCTGAAAGATATTTGATACACAGTGACCTTTATTAAAGACACACGAGATAATCAAATGTGAACAAAGTTTCCTCTGTCTTCTTCAAAAAATAACAGACGACATGAAAAATTCTTAAGGTATATCTATGAGTGTAGTTAGAGAAACCACCACACAATTCTTCGATCAAGGAGAATGTCATAGAAACATTTCCTATAATCACATAGAAGACAAGATAAAAATCAAATGAACTTATCCTCAAAGATCTAGAGTAGAATATATCTTCTTCTTTCTTATCTCCACTCAATCATATTAGGATGTCAAGCTTGTAAAGCATGAGACTCTTGATGGTGTCTGTCGGGGATGAGTAGAGCACATCAATGGATGAGGTGAAGTAGAATGCGTCAGCCTTTGTCGTTAAGACTGGAAGCACTACTTAGTGGCAGGCCGATTTAGCTCCAAAAGAAATCGCTGCCTCTGATATGAGGAACAGACATCATGTGCAGCCGCTCCTAACATGGAGTACAGACTCATCCTGTATCCCTGGATCAGGAGCCCTTACAGGGTACTATCAGCCGGGCCAGATGAGTCCAGGTTTTTTAGTGAGCTTGTTACTGCTCCCCCCTCCTCCTTTTTCATCCGGGCTTGGGACCGACAAAGGCTTAGTTGCGTAGAATATATATTCTAAGGAATTAAAAGATAAAAATATGCGAAGAGAATCGTTCATAATAATAGGAAATATACAACAACAACAATAAAAAGCCTTTATTTAGGGTCACTGACCCTATACAGGATTCACCAGAGGTATGCATAGGAACAAAGCAGTGAGACAAAGGAAACAACGATATAGACAGAAGAAAAAGAAAAAAAAAACAAGAGAAAGAGGGAAGCAAGAAAAACAACACAAAAAGGGTAGCAGTAAGAAAGTGAGGAGTGAGTGTCACTTGGCCTTCTTCTGAGATATGGACTTGTGGAAACCATAAAACGCCGTAGCAATATACTTATTCTGGGTCATATTGTCAATTATTGATAGAAGTGAAGCACAGAGTTGCTCAGTTTTGAGCATAAATAGGAAATATAACTCTGCATTGAAGATGACATTCCATGATGATAATGAGGTCAGGTTCTATTTATAGACCATTAAAAGGCATCTCCTGATCATGCAATTAAAAGCTGCACGTTTGCACGTCTAAATTTAGCAAAATTCCAACCCTAAAAGTGAGATCAAGTCACCAAACAATGACAACTTGTAAGTACAAAAGTCGAGCTGCTATCTAATGTATAAAACATGTAATATACACTTAGAGTTAAAGACAGTCACTAATTACCGACTATGATTATAATTACCTGTACCACATTTATTTGTGTAAACTTCGTTTTTTTAGTGTTTGAATGTTCTAATTATTATTTCAAGTGGTTATAATTATTATTATCTCGTGGTTAATTCCATTAGACTGGTAGAGTGAGACAATGTTGTATTTACCTCATGTATACCAGCTGAGTTTTCACAATTAAAATTTCCTCCCATTATCATTAACAGAATGGCCAGAGAGAGACGTTTCCTAAATTGAATCACCTCTATGGAGTGAATTGGAACGACCTGACAGGCAAAAAACTACCTAATGATCCTAAATTCATTCTATGGAATATTAAACTACTTTAAACGACACCTGAATAGGAATTTGGGTTGAAAATTTTTTTGATTTCTTATTAATGGAAAGTCTTAACAATGGAATTTTCTTGGAGTTTTGCTAAGTTTATTTTCGTTCCCAATTGTGTAGACAAATGGCCTGTCTTCACTAAGATATTTCCGAGTGAAAGTTTTGCCCAATTAATATTATTTTAACAAAAGTATAGTTAATAGGAGGAAATACATTAATATATTGTGTGGCGAATAAATAATTTTATAAATTATTTCGAAAATTCGAAACTATTATGGACGCGTATGATTCTTTTAAAAATAAAACAATTTCAACTGCTCTTTCTGCAATGGAAAAAATCAATGGGAGGGCTTGGCTCATCAACGATGAACCCTCCCAGCGGTTTGCCAGTTTAATCTACCATACCGCTGTTATATTACATTTTTAGAACTTCCTTTTATAGTGATACTGATGCTAGACTCTTGGAATGGGTATTTTAAATGAACTATAGACATAAGCGTCGAGGAAACAGCCTATAATAAAAATTGTTTTATTTTTAAAAGAATCCTACGCGTCTATAATAGTTTCGAATTTTGATAACAGATGGCGCGCTAATGCATCATAATATATATTTTTTATTTAATTAATCAATGAAAATACACAAGCACAGAGAATATAAGATATTCTGTATTTATGAAATCATTATACAGTTAAACCTGTCTATAGCGCCCTTCTTGGAACTCACTAAAATAGGGTACTATAGAGAGGGGGGTGTTATAGACAGGTCACTTTTGTAAAACGGCATTCGAAAATTATCCCGCATGTGTTTCTTTTCAATCAAAATTTATTTTATGGAAAAATAACGATTATTTCTAACCTTAGGGATGAGGTATGAGAGAGTGAATTATGAAGAGTAATGATAAACGGAAAAATAAAAGTGTCCAGGGATGGGAATCGTAACCACAGTGTTCCGCTTACCGGGTAGATTCCATGTCCACTAGGCTACCCAGGACATATTTTTCCGTTCGTAAATAATACATAAAGTAATTTATAATACAATATAATGCGACTTGTGATTGTGAAACGGCATTCGAAAATTTACATTCACTTTTAATGTAAACTGTTTGCATTTTAATGTTTAAAAACGGGCGCTATAGAGAGGAAGGCGCTATTTAGAGGGGGCGCTATAGACAGATTTAACTGTATATATGTTTGATAGCTTCGTTGTTCAGTATTCTCTAGCGGTAAATATATATTTGTTTGTTGAATTGTTGTCGCCTAGTCCTGTGTGCCGACACACACACGGAATAAACAATAGTTTTGAAAATTAGAAACTATTATAGACGCGTAAGATTCTTTTTGAAATAAAACAATTACTACTGCCCTTACTGCAATGGAAAAATTAATGGGAGGGCCTGAAAATCATTAAACAGGTAAGTAAGGCCATAATTGTTTTTTTTTTTTTTAAGCAGAAAGAAGGTTGATGACAAGGAATGTTCTGGGCTTCTGTTAAGGATGAATTATTTCGTTCAAATGGCGTAATTAACTATGAGTTTGTACCTCAATAGCATACAATAAACAGTCATTTTATGTGGAAATTCTCGAAAGGCTGCTATAAAGTGCTCAACGCGTTAGGATGAAGTTCTTTAGCAAGTTAGCTGCAACACGACAACGGGCCGTCAAACTGCCTTCATACTGAACAAGTTACTATTCCATTGCAGTAAGGGCAGTAGAAATTGTTTAATTTCAAAAAGAATATTACGCGTCTAAAATAGTTTCTAATTTTCATAACAGATGGCGCGCTAGTGCATCGTAAAATAATAGTTTATCATTATGTCAAGTCATTCATTATTACGTTACAATATCATAATTGATCGTTTCTCACCTTGGAATGTGCTAATTAGCTCGTTGTCAGGTTAATTAACATACCCCGGAGTCTAAACACCTGTTCAAGTGGCAGGATGCCTTATTGCCATGGACAACACGACGCTCTATATTTTGTGTTAAGCTCTGATGATCCAATTCTGCGACCAGAAACATTGTTGAGAATTAAGAAAAGAAAAAAAGGGCATCTCCTTATCGGACATCTGAAAGTTGCTGATGGCTTGCGCCATCTATAGGAATAAATATCAACTATTCGTTGATTTTTAAATATTCCAGGATTGGCCAAATACCCATTCTAGATTAATCAAGAAAATTCAACTACGTAAGCGTTTCGGGCTGTTGGCCCTCGTCAAACTAGTGCAAGTTGTACCTTAACGACCAAATAACTAGTCATTCAGTCATCCTGAAAAATCATGAAACGGGTAAGTAAGGCCAGAATTGCGATAATGAAATTATTTTCACATTGTTAAGAATGCCTACGGGATTGGAGCATTTCCCAAAGAATTCAACTTCGCTAGCTCAAAAATACCTTTTAAAAGAAGAAAGAAGGTTGATGACAAGGAATGTTCTGGGCTTCTGTTAAGGATAAATTATTTTATTCAAATGGCGTTATTAACTAGAATTTTGTACCTCAATGGCAGACAATGAACAGTAATTTTATGTGGAAATTTTCGAAAGGCCTCTACAAAGTGCACAAAGAATCGGAAAGGAGTACTTTAGCAATTTGGCTGCACCACGACAACGAGCCGTCAAACACTGCCTTCATATTGAACAAGTACCTAGCCAAGCACAAGGTAACAACACTACCACTGGCAAACCAGGATTTCATTCTGTTTCCAAGAATATAAAAAGGAACATTAAAAGGCCGCCATTTTGAGATGGGAATGTTGACCGAAGACTTCAATGAGGAACATTGTTATTCGAATCAAAGGTTTTTTAAACAATGGAACAATATTTTGGAGATGAGTTTATTTTCTATTTATTAAAACAATCTCAAGCTTTCAGGCAATTCCACCCTTCTACAGGAGTACAAAATGAACAATAATGAACGCCGTAGTTTTTCTACTCCAGTAGAAGGAGATAAAATGACCTAAAAAGCAATATAATTCAGAATACAATAATAAAATGAGAAGAAACTCATCTCCAGAAATTTGTTGCATTATTTAATAAATGCCCAGGAGATTCACATCTATTGGATCAAAAGTTTGTAATTAGAAATGATTGAATTTGTAATATATTTTGTTTAAATTAAAAACACTATAATTTTCTTTTTGTTATTTTAAATTGCAAGCTTCCAAGCTATATTCGCTGTTCAACGGGCCTAATAATTATTCAATAAATCAACTAATAAATAGTCAATTATTTTAATTAGGCCAGTTGAAGATTGATTATCTCTTGGAACCTTGCATTTTAAAATAAAAAAGAAACTGCCCGGTAATCGGAACATTGTGGGTTCGATTCCCATCCCTGAATACTTTATTTTTCCGTTTATCATTACTTTTCACAATTCATATTTTAATACCTCATCTCTAAGGTTAGAAATAATCGTTATTTCTCCTTAAAATAAATTTCGATTTTTCGTTCAAAAGAAACACATGCGGGATAATTTTCAAATGTCGTTTTACAAAAAGAGAAACTCATTGTGATAAAATATTTGTAGTTTTTCAACACTATAATTATGCACTGATATGATAGAAATATACTAAAATATCTACATATACACAATGATAGTTAATGGAAATATCAGTAAGGAGTTTCTAGGCACGTAGATCTATCCAGATATTATGGAGGAAGATATGGCTGAGATGATAATATTGTAGATTATATAGAGTGAATTCTCTCTCTGTGAGTATTAATGAATCTATTCGGTAACATTGCGTTCTCCATTACATAGTAATTGGTTTCCAGTTAATGTCGCTGTCATTGGAGTCTATGCTATAGATAGGGTATTTAATTACATCTGCCGGGTTAAGTCAGGATACTAGACTGAACTGTAGATTTGATCTTGTGGTTGGTATAGATTACCATACTTTTTCAATATGTTCTGATATAAGAACACACTCTTGCTAGAAAACATCTCTCTAAAAAAGACATGTTTTCATTCCAAAATTACCATTTTTTTCATTAATTATAACTAGAGGGAATAAGGTTTTCCTTAATAATGATTTCTATTATCATTATCGTGTGTCCCATGTCGATATACCTCCCATAATTCCCATGTCGACATACCTCTTAATGAAGAAGAAGACAAATTAGAAAAAAGCGTGTCACTTACCAATCAATAGGAATAATATTACCTTCGAAGAAATATATACGTATAAAAAAAGAAAATAAATCAAAACTGACAGCTTATCCAAATCATCACTGGTACAAACCATTAAAACAATTAGAAGAACTTCAAAAACTCAATAGAAATCAACAAACAGCTTTAGCAAGACTAAGAAATGGCCATATAAAAACCTTAAAATTTCAAAATGGACAAAAAACCTTCAATAACTGCTTGAAATATGTACAATAGTGCAGAAGCTTTTCCTGAACATTTCATGCTCAGAACTGACAATAGAGGACCTATTTTCCAGGCCTAAAACTACCATCGCAAAATTGGAGAGGAGTGGACTTCCAGAATTGGTTTAACCATGAAGATAAGCACCGCCACCACCATGATTTATATAATCATTATCGTTTATTTATCATCATCTTTTTGACGTCAGACTGACCTATTAACGCAATGATAAAATTATTAAATTCAATTCACAAATATATCGACTTATAGAAAACCAGCCTTCAACCTGATATATAAACAATACCCTATTTATTTTATGCAACCCTATTGTTGTATCCCTCAATAAAACTTGACACGTTCTTTAATTAAAATATCGGAAAATTAAACAACATTGGAACCAATATAGGTATTTTAATTAATATTCAATTATTAACCGCTATTTCCTTTTCATAATAATGTATGTATATTTGTTCAGAAAATAGAGCAATCCATACTTAAATCATTAGATAGTAAAAAGACATATATTGGATTGAATAAAATATTTTTTTGCCAATATTTCGGCTGGCTGAACGCCAACCTTTATCGAGGCATTACATTTTTGTATACAACAAACTCAGCGCCGCATAGTGTTATAATATTAGAGTTGAAATAATTTAAAATACAAAGTAGATGGGGTAAATTTGTGCATGAAAAAATCATTATAAAAATTACAATCAGAATAAGTTAAATATTTTAAAATATTAAAGGAAAAAGTATTGAGGTCTATCTTTATAACACTATGTGGCGCTGAGTTTGTGTATACAAAAATGTAATGTCTTGATAAAGGTTGGCGTTCAGCCAGCCGAAATATTGGAAAATACATCTTTTACTCAATCCAATATATGCCTTTTTATTATCTAATGTATATATGTATATTATATAATCTAAAAACTCAAATATTTCTATATTTTAAGATATATATATTTTATTTTTATTCATTGATAATTTTACTTTTGTTATCATCGTTTTTAGTAGACATTCAGTTTTGTTGTAAATATGCGTAGTTAACATATCTATGTTTTTGAATCACTAATATAGGATTAACTTTATAAATTCTATATAATGTGAAAATAACTAATGTGTAATATTTTCCTCAAGTAATTGAAAATAAAAACTACTTGATGGTAAATAATTATCTTTTTCTTATCACGACTGCACCTTCAACCCTTTATCTTATCGATCCTGTGTCTTATCAACCCTTTATCTTACAAACAAATTATTCATAACATATATATTAATTATAAAGCAATAACGCGCAATCTATATATAAGAAATGAAAACATTAAGTCACGAATGTTTCTTTTACACATAAAACAAACTTCTACTGTCCTTACTGCGATGGAAAATATTGGAAGGGATTGGCTCTAAGTGGTGAACTCTCCCAGCAGTTTGACCAATTTAAGATTGAATTCGCGAAACCGCTGGAAATATTCATCACTTATGGGACAAAAACTCTCAATGTTTTTTCATCACAGTAAGAACAGTAGAAGTTTGTTTTAAAAGTAGAGGAAAAATAGTGCTTTAATAGTATAATAGGCATATATAATATATAAAAATGCATATATATAAATTTTTAGTTGATCAATTGAGGATATCTGACCAGTAGAATTTTAAAAATTACGCCGATAATAATTTCATCCACAATATACAAATGTCCATATGTTTTTTTTTTAATGTTGCCTAAACAAGCTTTTTTTGTATGGTCCGTTAAGCGGAGGAATTATGCAAGAGGAAAAAATATCCATCAAAATTTTGCAATTACAGCAATCACTTGTCATAAATCATTATTTATAAACAATATAATGCGGCTTATAATTGTAGAACGATATTTGAAAATGATCCCGCATGTGTTTCTTTTGAACGAAAAATCGAAATTTATTTTAAGAAGAAATAACGATTATTTCTAACCTTAGGGATGAAGTATGGAAGAATGAATTGTGAAGAGTAATGATGAACGGAAAAATCTGCCTGGTAAGCGGAGCACTGTGGGTTCGTTTCCCATCCCTGGACAATTTTTTTTTCCGTTCATCATTACACTTCACAATTCATCCTTCCATACTTCATCCCTAAGGTTAGAAATAATCGCTATTTGTCCTTAAAATAAATTTCGATTTTTCGTTCAAAAGAAACACATGCGGGATAATTTTTCAAATTTCGTTCTACATAAATCGTTAAAATCATTTCCAAAAATACACCTCCAAGTTCAGACAAAATATTGTAGCGAAGTATTTATAATTTTACAAACATTTATTATTTTACACTAGTATTAACAGAGTATCATTTTTATGTATAAATTTTACTTCTCTGTAAACTTCCCTCATTGCTTATCTTTTGTTTATCCTTCATAGTTTGTACTTGCCTTAAATAAATTGCTGTGTCATCCTGAAGTTTGTCTTTCCTAATTTTCCTCGTGGCAATATCATCAGAATGAATGGCACAATAGTTGTAGCGATCTGTAGGAATAAATTGTTGAATTCGCAAAAAAGGTTCACCACTTTGAGCTATTTATAAAAAGATGAAAATTCTTTTCACAATAGTTTTTTTTATCTATTTGATCCTTTTATAAAAGTATATTTCAAATTTCTTATATTTGATTATGAAACTGAATAAACAAACTTATTTTTCAAAGGTATTTTTTATTATTTTGATATTTTTATAATGGTATATCGCAATTTATTTATATTTGATTATTTATGAGCTAATTCTTTCAATTTTTTTTTTTATCTTCAGTTCATTAATTTTCAAATTTTATTTTTTTATGATTAAAACAGAGAAATTAGGGACAAAATCATACTGCTACTGAAAGCGTCCCAACTCTTTGAGAATAACAGCAGATGCACCCCATCATGCAGAACACAAAGAAATAGCGTTAAATAATTCTATTTTCAATATAGAGATGGCGCTATCTCTTCTTTTTACTAAAGACGTTGAAACAACTAACGGTTTAACCAAGATTCATTTAGAGCTATTCACAAAAATTAAATCTATTAATGCAAATATATAATTAAATAAGAGATATTATAGGATTTCACGTTTTACATCTACTAAAGAAAAATATTAATTATTCAAAAAATAATTATGAATTATCTAAAGAAGATTTCTATGTAAATATTGTTGCACCAAGTTGCAACTTTGCAGGGTCGTCGACCTTGGTTTCTTCTTTCTTGGTGTTATACACCGAGCGGGTTTCCATACTCAAAGCAAATAAATAAAAGTAAATAAGAAAAAATAATCTTTTAAAGTTATTGCGTTTATTTATTCGTTGTCTTCCTCGTAGGTCGTGATCCGCAGTCTTCGTCCAGGTCCTCTCTTGCTCCAATAACCAATCAAGATATATGTACAATAAAATATTACAAAAGGAATGAAACTTTAAAAAGGAATGATGCTAATCTGAATAATCTGTTTTAAATAACTATTAAATATCATAGAATATTTTGAATAAATGTAGGGCGCATTGAAATTGATGCAACAATATCGAAAGGTGTATTTTGCACATGATCCTTCAGCGTATCTTCACGATAAAATGAAATAATGTAGCTCCTTCTCTAGTAACAAGACCATAATCCTATTCTAGAGATAATGCCCTTACACTGCCACCTTATTTAATGAATTTTATGGCTCAATAAAATTCAGGGAGGATTTTACGTGCTTCTTAAAGCCTCTTCTCTTTTTGGGCCATTACAACATGGAGTGGTACTGGTTAGAGGAAGGAATAAATGTGAAGTTTATTCTCTCTATTTCCATACTCTATCCATATAGAATAATCCCAAAATCACTATTGTATCATAGTGGCCACTATTTATATATATGTGTTATATTAAAATGTTATTTTATTTTAAAATTATAACTTTTAGAACAACCTACTCTGTAAAGTCGACCGCCAGATGTCACGGCTTTCCCTATATAAACTCATTTGTTGTTGTTTCCCGTTGGCCGGCTCAAATCTTTCTGTAAATATGTAAATACGTAATATTTTTATCTTCTTTTTTGCGACTCAAATCTGGTATTTCTTCCTCAATTATGTCTATCAGCACAATATTAAAACAAATTGTGATTCAAAACTGTTTTCTATTATTCTGTTCACGACACACACACACTGCATAGCAATATCATAATAATATTAAGTGTACTCAAAAGAATCAGCAAATAATTCTCTAGAATTTCAAATTTAATATCATAAGAACTATTTTTCTTAATATATATATAATGGTAAGCACTATACGCCTCTAGAATATTCCCAAAATCACTATAATATCATAGTGGCCAACTATACCTCTAGAAAATGCCTACACTGATCATTATAACATAGTGTAGAGATAATATTTGATGATATTATTAAAAAGATTTCCAGTAAATTTATTTGTTACAAATTTTATCGATAGATGGCAATTGAATTTATAAATTTATATATCATAGTGTGGCCACTATACCTCTAGAATAAACACACACTAACTACCAAATTATGAAACTATTATAGACGCGTATGATTCTTTTCAAAATAAAACAATTTCTACTGCCCTTACTGCATTGGAAAAATTAATGGGAGGGCCTGGCTCATCAGTGGTGAACCCTCCCAGCGGTTTCGCCAGTTTAATCTACCATACCGCTGTTATATTGCATTTTTGGAACTTCCAAGGGAGGGTTAACCACTGATGAGCCAGGCCCTCACATTAATTTTTCCATTGCAGTAAGGGCAGTAGAAATTGTTTTATTTTGAAAAGAATCATACGCGTCTATAATAGTTTCGTATTTTGATAACAGATGGCGCGCTAGTTCATCTTAACTCACTAACTATTATAACATAGTGACCACTATGCCTCTTCATAATAAACCCACACTAACTATTATAAAGTGTGAGGAATTCTTATTACATGAACATTTTCAGCAATAAGGTTGATACCATATAGGAACAACTCCATTACTTATATCATGACTACAACATACAATACCGTGGGTATAAGAGGAGAAGCAGTTTTATCAAGATTGATTCTGCGTGGAAGAAAGATTGAGTTGTGTAGAAAATTACACTTCCTCCACAATTACCCTCCTGTCATCCAGAGTGAATCCTCTCTCCCCTTTAGACACAGTGGGGAACATCCCTTTTCTATTACACGAGTAAATTTCTCACTTAGCTTGGTGGAAATTAACATATCCCTACATTAGAAGGAGCAGAAATTTCATCGCGCTATCTTCATTGATATTTTATATATTCTATGTCATTAGGTATTAAGATCAAAAGAGTAATATCCTGACCACGCTCACATGAGTTTTTTAAATCTCAGAGCGCCATCTAGAGATAAATAGAAAGATAGGTTGGACAAATATCAGGGAACAGGTTAAATCAACGTTTAGTTGATTTCTGTTCCACTAGATGTCTTTCTGATATCTAAATATGATAAAACACAATTTGGATTATAGATTATAATAAAAGAAAATAAGACCTAATCCAAATAATGTATTAGTGTGTGACGTCTCGGCAACAACATTGTCACCATCATTAGATAAAAGAGTCTGTGATGATGGTGACAATGCTGTTGCCGAAACGTCACACACTAATATATTATTTGGATTAGGTCTTATTTTCTTTAATGATATCTAAATAGTTCATGTGAGCGTGTAGCATGAATGCAAGTAGCTAAATGAGACTCAAACACCCAATAAGTGCAATGCTGCTCGAAGCATGTTATTTAATGTTTACGAGTATTTCGATTTATGCACTAATAGATTATCAGAATCTCAATTGGTTACTTGCACTCACTTATGGATTGAAAATTTTAAAGAATTCAAGATATTGAATAATTTTTTTTTTTCGAAAAGAAAGGGTCCAATGCGGGACTTGAACTCGTGTCTTGTTTGTCGATAATCGATAGTGTGTGCCATTTCACCACCGACCATCGTTAGCGTAGTCTCGATAGAGAAGATTTAAGGAGATTGGAAGGAAAGATGATGAAGATTGGAGACATTAGCCTTAGCGCAATATGGAGCTATCTTGTTGATGATGTCTCTCTAAGAACGGAAGTCTGGAGTCGCCAACCTTTACAGCCCAGGAACGCGGAAAGTCATCTGTTTAATTGAGTCGCCCCTTCCTGTGGAACCTAGAGCAGGGTTCGGCAAACTGCGGCTCTTTGTATGTGAAGCTGCGGCTCTTTAGTTCCATACGTAAATACTATTTATACAAGTACTATTTATTGTCAAAATTCGAAACTATTATAGACGCGTATGATTCTTTTTTTAAATAAACAATTTCTACTGTCCTTACTGCGATGTAAAAATTAATGGGAGGGCCTGGCTCATCAGTGGTGAACCCTCCCAGCGGTTTCGCCAGTTTATAGTTAGAAAATGTTTATTTTAAAAAAGAATCATACGCGTCTATAATAGTTTCGAATTTTGATAACAGATGGCGCGCTATTGCATCATGATATAACTCTTTATTGTGATGCATTAGCGCGCCATCTGTTATCAAAATTGAAAACTATTATAGACGCGTATGATTCTTTATAAAATTAAACAATTTTTACTGCCCTTTCTGCAATCGAAAAATTAATGGGAAGGCCTGGTTCATCATTGGGTAACCCTCACAGCTGTATATTAAACTGGTGAAACCGCTGGGAGGGTTCACCACTGATGAGCCAAACTCTCCCATTAATATTTCCATTTCAGAAAGGGCTGTAGAAATTGTTTAATTTTTAAAAGGATCATACGCGCCTATAATAGTTTCTAATTTTCATAACTATTCATTGTTGGCAAGATAAATGGTTGTGGCTCTTTAAAAACTTTTAAATTTTGTAAATTATAATTTTTGGATTTTCCGACTTAAAAGTTTGCCGAACGCTGAGCTAGTGGAATGTTCTGTATCTGGTTATCAGTACTTCATTATGAATAACAGTCTTCTTCCTACCGAGATATTTAAGCACGACATGTTCCAATAACTGATGAATAACTCGACTGATCAATCGAATGAAACTCCAAATTCATAAATGTAACATTCGATCTTCAATTATACGGTTAATTGGAATATTTCTCTAAACCTATGACCAAAATGTCTCAATAACTTTAGTCAAAAACTTATATAAATCGAATTTAGTCATTGCTTTATTCAGAATTTTGTTCATTTTAGATGATTTTTTTGTAATTATTGTACAAAATTCGAACTGCTTTTCACATGTGTAGACATGTGGTGCACTTACAGTAAAAGCAGTGGCGTAGTTCTACTCACCATTATTATCATGGCCTGTAATACGTCTACTAGAGATAAGCAAAAAGAAAGGTAATTTTTGGTAGTTTTTGTGCGAGAGACACACCATAAATGTATTCATTTCAGATTGAATATATCTTGGAATTAAATTGTCACACGTGTGATGGACTAATGTAGTAGATATTTATATTTAAAAAAACTCTCAATCACCAAAATCTACCCATTTGTACAGCCATTTGAAAGGTATCGCTAAAATTTCACGTGCATTTTTTTTTTTTTGCTAAATAGTATCGTTTACCTATTCATCATATAAGTAACATTGTGTTAGAAGTTATTTTCAGAAATTAATTTAAAATATATATATATTTAAAATACGTTTTTTTTAATTGGAAAATCGAGTATTATTCGAGCAACAAAGCTCTCCTACTGGCTTAAGGATCATCAAGTATAGAAATACAAACTGTTTGTAAAAACAAAAAGTATTAATTAATTTTTGACAATATTTTCTAAATATCGATTATGATTAACACGATTGATGATAATTTTAACTAATATAATCATGAGAAAAATAGTACTGACATTGTACTGGGATAAGGTTCATAAATTAATAAAAAGGCATCTCTTTATCGTGCAACTGAAAGTTGCTGTTGGAACAAGCCATCAGCAACTTTCGGTTGCACAATAAGGAGATGCCTTTTTATTAATATAACCATGTCAATGGATTTGAATCTCCTGGATATTGTTAGATCAATTTTAATGCGTCTTACATTTATTCAAAATATTCTATGATAATTAATATTTATTTAAAACAGAATATTTAGATTATCATCATCCCTTTTTTATAGTTATATTCCTTTTGTAATATTTATTGTACATATATCTTTATTGGTTATTGGAGCGAGAGAGGACCTAGACAAAGACGGCGGATCACGACCTACGAGGAAGACCACGAATAAATGAACATAATAACGTTGGAAGGTAATTTAATTTTATTTACTTTTACTTTTATTTATTTGCTTTGAATATGGAAACCCGCTCGGGAAACGTGTATATCACCAAGAAGCAAGAAACCAAGGTCGACGACCGTGCAAATCTGCAACTTGGTGCAACAATATTAATCAAACAAATGCTACAGATTTTTGGAGATGAGTTTATATATCTTTATTAAACGTAATCTCAAGGTTTCGGGCATCTCTGTCCTTCTACCGGGGAGTACAAATTAACATATAAACACTGCTTATATGTTTCTACTAGCCGAATGACCCGGGCAACGCCCGTGTTTTACCCCCGATTGAATGTTTTGATTCAAATACTATTTGTTACAATTATAAATTGGCGCCTTATATAAATGCATATATCTATATTAATAAAATGGAAATTTCATAAGTGGACATCACTAAAAACTTTCGTTACAATGCATCAATTTCAACCAAATTTTCAACATTTATGTAAAACGAGATGGAGCAGGTTTTGCTTAACATCAAAATATATTTCCTAACATTAACATGCGTAAATTCGCTGTTATCGATTAAATACAAAAAAAATCATCAGTTAATTTTCTATATAGATAATACCGTAACAGAGTTTTCCATTGTAAAGTCCTGAGCTATCTCCTCCGAAGATTCTGAACTACACATAACGATCTATATACCAAAATTTTCGTTATTTTTTTCTTCGTATGATAGGCCTGTTTTTATTTTCCTAATGTTAACAGTTATTTTTATTTTTTAATTTAATCTATTTTACAATCGTAGATTTTTTGCATTTATCATCATCAATTCCTTTGTTTTGAAATGCGTTCTTTTGTCTTATTACCTTTTACTAATTTATAATATATATTGCGTATTTCTGATTCATTTGATTATGATTATAATTTGTAAGTACTTTGTTATAGTTTTTCATTTAAATAGAGCTCAAATTTTGTGTATGTTTTCTATTTGCAGTATCTTTCCTAATGTCTTTGGCAACGTTTTTTTTTTCTCATAAATAGGCTGAGGTTATATTATTTTTCGAATTGTAGATTGAATTATTACTTTTATTCTATAATAATTATCTTTTATAAGTGTTTGTTATAGTTTTTCATTTGAATTTAGCACAATTTTTGTATCTGGTTATCTTTTTTGGCATCTTTTCATCTCTCTTTGGCATCTTTTTTTTTCTCATTAATAAGACCTAATCCAAATAATTTAATAGTGTGTGACGTTTCAGCAACAGCATCAGACAAAAGAATAAATGAACTAAAGAATAAAATCTCATTTATTCTTTTGTCTGATGATGGTGACATTGCTGTTGCCAAAACATCACACACTATTAAATTATTTGGATTAGGTCTTATTTTCTTTTAATAATTTGTTATAGTTTTTCATTTGAATTAAGCACAATTTTTGTATCTGGTTATCTTTTTTGGCATCTTTCCATCCCTATTTGGCATCCAGTTTTATAGTTTTCCTCTGCTTGGTTCTTATTTTACCTTTTTTTTTCAGCGTCTTCTGTCATGCCTCGAAAAGGCCGTGGAAGACTCACTCCCCTAACCTCTAGGCGTGCTAATATGACTCGCCGCAGACACAAAACCCCAATTGCTATTTCTCTTGTTTACTTTTTTACCAATGCCTATAATTTTTCACCTGAAAGATTTTTATTTTATTTGTTATTCAATAAACTATTATCACTCATTTTGGTCTTCTTTTTATTTACTTATTTTATTGGGGGTTGGTGGAAGGATGGTCTAAGCCGTTGGTTTTCGACCGCTACGACCCGAGTTCGATTCCCGCATTGGGCACTTTTTTCTGAAAAAATAAAAAAATAAATGCTCCAATGGCTTCCGATTCTTGCAAAAGTCCAACCCCACCAGCAAGCGCAAGTAATCAAACGGGGCTCTGGCACATTTGTACATGCAAAGTCGAACTGCTTTTCACATGTTTAGACATGTGGTGTACTTACAGTAAAAACAGTCGCCTACTCTACCCACCATGATTATCAAGGCCTGTACCACGTGTACTAGGGATAAGCAAAAAAAAAAATTATTTTACTCATTGATCTATACATACAATTATTTGCATACAATTATATACATACAGTTTTCTACATTTTTGCACTCTGCAGTCTAATATGTTGTTAATAATAGGGGTTTTAGACAAATATCAACTGTTGAAATTTGCATTTCCAAAATAGTTGCATTATCGAAAGTGTCGAATTAGTTTGTCATATGATAGGCCGTAGGTCGAGACATCAAAAATGGTCGAATTATCGTGTGTTGAATTAATTAGATTATATTGTATATATAAAAAAATAGAATTGTTGTTTTAATGAGGTCTTTTAAATGAATTTATTCCTTTAATATGTTGTCATATCTGCAATTTTTTTTCATTTCCAATGTACATTTACAATGTCAGAAGTTTTCTCTGTAATACCTTTTTAGCAGTGAAGTTATATTTGAGCAACAAACAATTGTTGAAATTTAAAATGGTCGAATTATCGATAGTGTCAAATTAAATTTGTTTTATAATAGGCTGTAGGTCAGGACAACAAAACATGGTCGAATTATCGAGGTTATATTGTATATATAAAACTATAAATGTAGTTTTAATGAGGGGTCATTTAAATAAATTCATTCCTTTTATATGTTGTCTTATCTGTGATATAGTAGTATTGTTTGCAATTTTATTTGCTGATTTGTGTCTTTTTTTCCCACTCAAAATATATATTTTTAAACTTTTGAATTACAGTTTTTTATATGATAGGCTGTAGGTCAGGACAACAAAACATGGTCGAATTATCGAGAGTGTCGAATTACAGTTTTTTATATGATAGGCTGTAGGTCAGGACAACAAAACATGGTCGAATTATCAATAGTGTCAAATTAAATTTGTTATATAATAGGCTGTAGGTAAGGACAACAAAACATGGTCGAATTATCGAGGTTATATTGTATATATAAAACTATAAATGTAGTTTTAATGAGGTCATTCAAATGAATTCATTCCTTTTATATGTTGTCTTATCTGTGATATAGTAGTATTGTTTGCAATTTTATTTGCTGATTTGTGTCTTTTTTTTTCACTCAAAATATATATTTTTAAACTCTTCAACCAATACCTATAGTTTCTTTCTTGAAATTGCTTACCAAACACGAGTCAGTGTTTCCTCAGTGTTAACAGTGTGGAGTGTAAGATTGTGGAGGAGCAAAATAACTTCCTATTGAATTTTTCAATAGCCTTACTCCCAGAAGAATGCCTCCACACCAGTTAAACTCTAGGTTGGTGCTATTGTTATGCTTCTGAGAAATTTTAATCTTAAGCAGGGTCTTTACAATGGTACATGTATGGTGATACAGTGCATGTGCTCTCATGTCCTTGAGGTACAAATACTGACAGGGGCCAATGTTGGACACACTGTATTGGTGTCAAAACATCTTTGGCTCCTTCAGATATCAACATTCCCTTCATTCTGAAGAGGCAAGAGTTTCCAATAGGGTTGGCTTTTCCTATGACTATAAATAAGGCTTAAGGCCAAACCTTTGCTAGAGTGAGTTTCTTGCTACAAGAGCCTGCATTTATGCATGGACAGCTCTATGTGGCTTTTTCACGTGTGTGAACTTTGGATGGTATACTAGTAAAGTTGAAGCACAAATACTGACCGGGACCAATGTTGGACACACTGTATTGGTGCCAAAAATATATTTTGCTCCTTCAGATATCAGCCTTCCCTTCATTCTTAAGAGGCATCAGTTTTCACTAAAGTTGGCTTTTGCTATGACTATAAATAATATTTGGGTTCTTGCTACATACGCATGGACAGCTCTATGCGGCTTTTTCAAGTGTTTGAACTTTGGACAAAATACATATAAAGTTGAACCCATGTATGAATAAAAATAGAAATTAATTTTTAATGAGTCCTTTAGATTAATTCTTTTTATAAGTAGTCTCCTCTGCAATATAGTTGACAACCTCTTTTTTCTGATTTATTTTCATAAACTTTTTACTAATGTCTATAGTTTCTTACCTCAAAGGAATTTTTTTGTATTAGTTGTTTGTTAATACATTATTATCAATTATTTAGATTTTGGACTTTTCTTTATTCACTAAATTCTCCCATTTCTCTATACATAAATTTTGTACATTTTCAGTGGCTGTCATCGCCTCTGTAATACCTTTTTACCGGTAAGGTTGTATTTAAACAACAATCGACTGTGTAAATTTGATTTTTAAAACGGTCGAATTATCGGAAGTGTCGAATTATTGATAGTGTCGAATTACAGTTTGTTATATGATAGGCTATAGTTCAGGACATCAAAACATGGTCAATCTATACTTTTAAAATCTCTGCAGGCCCTTTGAGTAAACCCTGGGCGTTGCCCGGGTCACTCGGCTAGTATTTATATATAAATACAAAAATAAATTTCAACAGAGTTAATTTTTTTACATACTAGCTAATAATCTCAATCTAAAAAATATTCAAAACAAGCAATTTTAAGATAACACCATATGTAAAACAAGAACGCCAAGAAAACAACAACGATATTACATCTTTCTCACATATTCACACACAATATTGATTAATAATTAAAACTAATCTTTAACCTTGTTTATTATACTTCAACTTTTATTTCTACATTTGTTTTTAAATACCCAATTGTTTTATCATGTTTCTAATTTCGCCTAACAAATATACAAATTTATAGTGACCAACATATGCAAATTTTATCTTTGTTTTTATTTAACTTGATATCGTAAACATAACATCCATTGTAAGCATTTTTCTGTTCACCTTCCGTGGTTTCTCTTTTCTCTGATAGTTTTTAGGTGTAGTATATTTTCTTATTACTAGACTACAAACATTCCCTCGAGAAAAACCTGGGCGAAGCCGGGTACATCCGCTAGTTAGTTAATAACTATAGCCTATGTGCTTTATCTGTCTATGTACTGTTGGCTTCCGTAGGCGTCTCTTACTGGGAAAAAGAAAGAGAGGATTCCATTTGGTTATTAACTAATATATGCATTTATTTAAGGAGCGACCCGCTCCAACACAATGGTTACAAAAACGAAAAGGCGAGTGGGGGGGGGGGGGGGGGGGGGGGGGGGCAAAGGTGGCGTGATCGTAGCCGACCAATAGGAGGGCGCCATTCCAAAAAAAAAAAAAGCAAACGGTGACAGAGATGACTGATGAAGAATGACGCTCGTAACTGTATATAAAATGTACTCCTGTAGAAGGACAAAGATACTCGAAAGCTTGAAATTACGTTTAATAAAAATAAAGAAACTCATCTCCAGAAATCTGTAGCATTTGTTTGATCTCATAACTATGGTTTGAGTTAAAATGCAATTCATTAAATATAATTTTATAAAAATGGTGTACCTAGATCTGTCAAAGGAATATAAAATTATTTTTTCCATATATTCCGAGTAATTCTTCATTTTTATAAATTCAAAGTTATTATAAGATATATTATTCTGTCGAAATATTTTGTAAAATGTATTTAATTCTCTTTCAGAGATTCGGGTAACAACTTTTTATAAAGTAATCTATCTATTCTTCTGGTGATAATGAAACCTAAGCGATTTTATATCGGGAAATTTTGCTGACGCTAGAATTTGCTCATGCATAGAAGTTTAATTACTTTTTCATAAAAAAAAGGAAGATAAATTTCTTATTTTTTAAAATCGTTAATTCATATATATTTTATATATCTTTTATAGTTTCTAAAGTTTGTTTGATTTTTTAAATATTTTATATAAATATAAAAAAGAAGCAAACGATCAAAAGAAATATTTATTGGGCAGCCGATACTTATCCGCCAAACTTGAAACTCCTTGAAAACTTCCACAAAGTTGACAAGACCAAACATCTTCACTAAGTTTTTGTTCCTCTATTTTTTATATATTCTTTCTTAAAATATTGGAATCCAGTTTAAGTCTGAATATGTTTTAGAAATACTCCTTCTTCTTTCTTAAAATCTTTCGCAGTAAACAAAACTTAATACAATTTGTTCGACTTTTCCTTTTTAAAAGCATTTATTTATTCTGCCGTTACCTCTGAGATAAATCTATTCCCAAACACCCTATATATA
>CP092871.1:30604568-30622870 GCA_030710605.1 Cordylochernes scorpioides | reverse complement strand
CCCTTTTTAGAGTTTTTTTTTTTAGAATTCTATATTAGGAGTCGGTAAGCTTTTGAGTCAAAAGAGTTAAAAATTACAATTTACAAATTTTCAAAGTTTTTAAAGAGCCACAAATTTGTTTTCTTGGCAACAATAAATAGTACTCGCATAAATAATATTCACGTATGGAACTATATAAAGAACCGCAGCTTTACAGCCATAGAGCCGCATGTGACTCGCAAGCCGCATTTTGCCGACCCCTGGTCTAGATTAACATTTAGTAAAATATTGTCATATTTCTCACAAAATTCACTCATGGACAAACCTTAAGGAAAGGGAATGTATTTGAGATCGCCGGACCTCTTCTCTCTGTTCATTTTTTAAGGAGACAGAGGCAAATTTGTTCACACTTGGTTATCTCGTGTGTCTTCAATAAAAGTCACTGTGTATTATGTTTAAGAGTTAACGTTTGCATCCCAATTACATGCTAAAAGGTAAAGTTTTGTTCATGTGTATACATATATATATTTTATCAATATTGTGATTTTTATATAATTTTTAGTACATTGTGGCTGATACCAAATTGATAATGTTTACCTCACACACACATTGATGTTCTTTGATATACTGGTTATTCTCTAATATGTTGTTTGATAAAGTTCCGTACATCAGCTAACAGACAATGGTGTGTCGCAGGAGTACTACGTCAACAACGCCAAGATCCTGCGGACCGAGAGGTTCCGTACTTCTGACGACCAGACCCAGATCCTGTATGTCATCGACGAGGTCCTCACCCCCTACGTGGTCAACACCAACACCCCAGCACCTGACGCCCTCAAGTTCCTCGACCAGCCTTCCACTTATGCCATCACTGAACCCCTCGCGTACGTTCCCTTTTCATGATGAAATTGTGAGAAAACTTTTAAAATTACAAAATATTACCTCACAATGAATTTCTTTTTATTTTAAATTGCTAACTTTCAAGTGATAATCGCTCTTTAACGGTTTAGTTGTAAATATCCACGATGCGCACGTTTGTATTTGTAAATATTTATTGTTATATATAGTCGAAATTTTTTAAGCCCGTTGAAAAAAAAAAGAGCGATTATCGCTTGATTGCTAGCAATTTAAAATAAAAAGAAATTCATTGTGAGGTAATATTTTGATATTTTAAAAGTACGTTCCCTTTACAATAATCCTCTTAATTATTTCAACGAATAAGTCTGTTTCTATACATACGCAGATTGATTCTATTTAGATCTTTTGAAATTGTTTTTTTTTTTATCAATCAACCAGGCGCGATATTGAAATCTTTGCACCTATTACAGAGGAAACAAACAAATTAGAACTTAGAATTAAATATTTACAAATTTACATGTATTAATTGACAGAAATCATAAAATTTATATAGACAAAGTGGCTGATGTAAGAGAGTTAAATCATTTAGAACAGGGAACAATCGATGTCTCATTTCTGTAAAGTTCGGACAGTCATAGATAAGGTGAAGAGAAGTTCAGTTTCTCCGCAGGAACAATTTTGTGTTTTTGATAGACCTTTTTTATGTAAGTATTTCTGGAATTTTCAGTTTTATATGGCAAATTGAGTGAAATTGGTTAATAATGATTGATTTTCGATCTTTTGTTCTAAAAATTAACAATTGAAACAAGTATATTTTCACATATCTCAGCTTTAATACAAAGCAATAACACGCCATTTATATATAACGAATAAAGACATTAAGACGCGAATGTTTCTTTTCATAAATAAATTAAACTTCTACTGTCCTTACTGCGATGAAAAAATATTAGGGTTCACCATTGATGAGTCAAGCCCTCCCAATATTTTTTCATCGCAGTAAGGACAGTAGAAGTTTGATTTATTTATGAAAAGAAGCATTCGCGTCTTAATGTCTTTATTCGTTATATCTCAGCTTATTAATATATGTTTATATAAAAAGGCGTACCTGAATCTGTAAAGAAAAAAAACAATTTTTTCTCAAAATATTTCGAGAGATTGCTCCCTCTTTATCAATTTATTGCACAGTAACAGTTTATTGTGCATAGTTGCTGTGCATTATTATTGCACATTACTGTACAATAAATTGATAAAGAGGGAGCAATATCTCGAAATATTTTGAGAAAAAATTGTTTTTTTTTCTTTACAGATCTAGGTACGACTTTTTATATGAACTTAATTGATGGATCGCCTTTCGACTCAAATTATTAATATATGTTTGAATTCTATCTATTCCTTTATCCTTATCCAACTATACATTCTGGTGGATGGCAGTATTCCTGTCCTCTCAAAGCTTCCTTTCTATGGCTAGCGTTTTGATGGTGGCATAGGGACTTCTCCCGAAATTGAACATGAATACCAGTCTTCGGCTTCCTGGTATATCTTCCATACATCCTTCCAGCAATACCTTTATCCACTCCAAGAGTCGGACATTATGTCTGAACATGATTGTTCTCTTAATAGTCTAATAAAGAAACCTATTCTCGAAGATTTATATTTTATTAATCTAATTGAGGATTATAATTCTAATAATGATTGTTCTCTTTTTCTATCAATCGTATCCACTAGCCCATATCAATCCTCGATCAATTTTAGACATCTTCATTGCTTATTCTTGCCAGTCTATTGTATTATGGTTTAATTCGTAAACAGCAATTTATAATTTTATGAATAGTTTAAAACTTGATTCTCTCATGTGTATGTTCCTCATTGAATTAAAAAGTCAGTTATTTATAATTTATTTTACAACCAATTGGATCTTTGTACTGGCTCTTGGAATACTGAATTAACGAAGTCCGCTGTTTGCTGAGTTGAAGGACCTACATTCTATGGAAAACATAAGATTCCTTTACTTTAAATCACATTTCTCTCGTATGTTTCCCATTGCATCAAAAATCCATTCATTCATAATTTATTTTACAACCAATACCTTTGTACTGGCTCTTGGAATACTGAATTAACGAAGTCCTCTGTTTGCTGAGTTGAAGGACCTACATTCTATGGAAAACATAAGATTTCTTTACTTTAAATCACATTTCTCTCGTATGTTTCCCATTGCATTAAATTTCCATTCATTCATAATTTATTTTACAACTAATAACTTTGTACTGGCTCTTGGAATACTGAATTAACGAAGTCCGCTGTTTGCTGAGTTGAAGGACCTACATTCTATGGAAAACTTAAGATTCCTTTACTTTAAATCACATTTCTCTCGTATGTTTCCCATTGCATTAAAATTTCATTCATTCATAATTTATTTTACAACCAATACCTTTGTACTGGCTCTTGGAATACTGAATTAACGAAGTCCTCTGTTTGCTGAGTTGAAGGACCTACATTCTATGGAAAACTTAAGATTCCTTTACTTT
Source organism: Cordylochernes scorpioides (assembly GCA_030710605.1). Taxonomy (NCBI): domain Eukaryota; kingdom Metazoa; phylum Arthropoda; class Arachnida; order Pseudoscorpiones; family Chernetidae; genus Cordylochernes; species Cordylochernes scorpioides. The sequence continues at coordinate 30,619,508 of CP092871.1, read as the reverse complement.
AAATCACATTTCTCTCGTATGTTTCCCATTGCATTAAAATTTCATTCATTCATAATTTATTTTACAACCAATACCTTTGTACTGGCTCTTGGAATACTGAATTAACGAAGTCCTCTGTTTGCTGAGTTGAAGGACCTACATTCTATGGAAAACATAAGATTTCTTTACTTTAAATCACATTTCTCTCGTATGTTTCCCATTGCATTAAATTTCCATTCATTCATAATATATTTTACAACTAATAACTTTGTACTGGCTCTTGGAATACTGAATTAACGAAGTCCGCTGTTTGCTGAGTTGAAGGACCTACATTCTATGGAAAACTTAAGATTCCTTTACTTTAAATCACATTTTTCTTTAAGATTATTGTAACTAACATAGCTTTATTCAACTAGCTCCATTATAATGTTCCCTTAGTTATTATCGCAATTATAGATAAATAACACACACACAAAAGCCTTTATTAGGGACTTGCCCCATACAGATTCTCCCAATTGGGTAAGGTAATAATCATCTTGTGTTATTTACATATAAATTGAACTGGCTTTACTCTTCGTCTCAAAGTCATTCACTTGTTGACTGGTCCTGACATAATGATGATCTAAAATATTTATAATAAGCTATTGCCTTAGATTTGTTTGCTAATATTTTTGAAAGCAATACGTAGGGTGAAGTGTTGGTACATTTAATTTGTTGATATAGGGCCTTCCTCTCTGCATCAAGGGCTGTACAATTAAGTAGGTAATGGGGGAATTCTTCAGTAATTTCCTTGTCATACAGTGTACATATTAAGTTTTTGGCCTCAAACGTCAGAACGTGTTTTTTTTTTTTTTAAAGATTGTAAATAGTATTCTCGATTGAGCTATACATCGTTTAATTATAGATAAATAAATGCCTATAGAAACCTTTAATTGATTTCCAACAGAATATATCCAGTTTCCAATTAATGACCTTGATTACTTTTTGCTGGAATCTATCGTGGCCAGCGAAGCGAATTTCATTAGAACCCGCATTACCTGATCAAATTCAATTAACTGATAATTAATAAATGGAAAAAAAAGGTTTTCTGAGATTCCAAGTAAATATCCGGAAATTTCCAGCGCCCCAAATATAATTATTTTCTAATTTAATTATAATTTTTCCTCTCAAAATCACTTTCTCTCTCCCAAAGCTAGTTAATATTTATAATTAAAATTTATTCTCCAATCTACAGTTATAAAAATATAAGCTGTTTAATCATAGTGAGTTAATGAAAATTTAATTTAAAGTTGTCGAGAGCCACGTATATATATAAAACATGTTTTTAAATTTACAAACACAATATTCTCGGGTTTCATTTTATTAAAATAATTAAATACGCTCTTTTTTGGAACAAAATAAACATTAATTTTCAAATATTCAATATATATATAAACTCACGCGTGCACACCCAAATATTTGTTTTTTAAAATAGCTTTGCTCGAGAGCTTAGTAAAATTATTTTAATAAAGATGAAGCTTATTGTTAAATTTGATTGTAAATTCGATTTCAAAATAACTTTACTAGGTGCCACTCAAAAAAATGACTTAGAGCCTATGATATTTACAACAATGAATAATATATGTGAAAACTCTTAAAAACACCTTCTGGAGATTTAGCAACCCACTGAAGACGCTGAGAACTATTTCAGAAAAGAAAAATATGGCAATAGAACTCTATAATTTCTACAGATCAATTGTAAATAGATTCATACACAAAAGAGGTAATGAGGAAAGTTTTAGAACAGATGTGTAAATAAATCCCTTTTCAAACAAAGGTTCACGTGCACATGGGGAAAGGGAGGAGAAATTTCTGTGTTATTTAGTTGTTGTATGGCGAATCCATACAGGGCAATGGGCCTTAATAAAAGCCTTGTTGTTGTTGTTGAATAATATATGTGAAGGTTATTCACATATTAAAACAAAGTGTACAATCCGGGATTCGATCCCTGGTTCATGGCTGTCGGGAATCGAGGGTTTTAATCACTCGTCTACCGACTTCTTTTTGTTTGTAGAGGAGTTGTATAAAATCTTCAAACTTAGTATAGTTACCTGTATTTTGTCTAGTAGTATTCACCCGAGAATTCAAACAATGTACCAGAAAACCGAGAATATATAAACCGAAATGTTTCCCCCGTTTGTATTGCAGCGGAATATTATTTACAACATTATCATCCTTCGTACATGAATACCATTCTTCTGACACTTTATGTTACACTATTGGCAATTAAAATTGCTACACCAGATAGAAATGTAAATAACAGAATCATATTTATTAAACAATACATTATACTAAGCATATGCTTAGTAGGTATTCAATTATAAATAATATGTATGGATCCTGGGAAATCAGTATACCCAGAAGAACCAACTCTAGCAGCAATAACTGCACTTATACGTCTGGGCATTGAGTCAAACAGAGATTGGATGGAATTTACGGGTACAGCTTCCCATTTAGCTTCAACACGATGCTACAGTTCATCGACAGTAGTGACTGGAGAGTGGTGACAAGCCAGTCGCACTGCAACCATTGACCAGACGTTTTCTATTGGTGACAGATCAGGATAACGTGTTGTCCAGGGCAGCAGTCAAACATTTTATGTATGTACAAAGGTCCGTACAATACCAACAACATGCGGTCGTGCGTTTTCTTTCTGAAACGTAGTGTCTCTCAGGCCTCGAATAATAGTACTGCTTTAACACATCAGAAATGTAACGGAAATTGTTCAAAGAGCCGGAAATGCGAACAAGAGGTGACCAAAATCTATATCCATTGACATTCTATACAATCACTCCAAGTGATGGGTCAGTATGTGATGCGAATACACGCTGACACTATGCCTTCTCCACGATGGCGCCAAACACGAATGCAGCCATCATGGTGCTGGTAACTTAACCTGGATTCGCTGAAAACATGACGTCACGGTAATGCTGCGTCTAGGTTCGTTGTTGATCACACCATTGAAGGCGCTCCTGTCTGTGATGTAACGTCAACGGTAGCTGTAGCTATGGACGCCGAGCTGACAGTCCATGCTGCTGTAAACATCCTCGAACTGTTCGTGCAGATACTTTTGACTTGCGAAAGACCCTAATTCTTGACAGAGGGCTCTTGACGTGGCTTAAAGATCTCTTAAGGTCATGCGGGTACCTTGTCATTCTTTGCTGCAGTTAGTGATAGCGGGTCGCTGAGATCCAGTATGTCGTTCTGTATGACCGTCCTGAACCCATGGATTCCATATTCTGCTAACAGTCATGAGATCTCAACCAGAAAGGAGAAATACTGAGGTAAGATAAACCGTAATCCCGGCAGGCTACAATTCTACGTCTACCAAGCTTAGAAACGTGTTGGTAAGCATTTATTTTTCTAACACAAGGCATCACGACAAATTTTCATAACAAAGCAACGTTTCAAATACAAATTCTGTTTGAGAAAACTACAGCACAATCTCTTCTTTTCAACACATTATAGGTGCCACTACCGGCCTCTATTTCGAATAAATGCGCCTAAAATCGAATTATTTGCATATCACAGTATTATTCTGCTATTATGTAAATTCCACATATGTAACATGTCGTCTTCTTGAAATAGCAATATAAATGTCCAGTCCTGTTGACATTATAGAGAAAGATATAAGAAGCAACAAGGCAGATACGCTGAGATGACATTGTGTAGAACAAAATATTGCCCAGCCTGGAGTGCAAACAAAGGAATTTAATAAAGAACTAAGTAAATCATCTCTTTTCAGTCAATATTTGGCTCCTTTTTCATAGCTACGTTTTTGTGACGGCGTTATTTTATATGGAGACTTCTTTCCTAGTATTAAATTGAGTTCTCTATATCTTATATCTTATTTATAGTTCAAAGTATTTTTTCACACTACTCGCAGTGGAAATATATCCTCCATGTTATTTCTTCATATTGAGAAGGATTTTTCACAACATTTTCTAACATTGTTTTTAGAATTTATTTTTAAATAGCCGTATAACCCAGCTTCTCTCCGAGTGAAAGTTTAGCAAGCGAATATTAGCTCTTAAAATTGAAGATACTTCGGCCAATAAATCTTTAATTTTAAGAGCTATGAATGCCGGCCAGGCAGCCTCTATATTTACGATAAACGAATATTAATTATAAGGCAATATGGCGTCATCTATATATAAGAAAATATTATAGCACGAATGTTTCTTTCACATAGAAAACAACCAACGCTGTCCACACTGCGATGAAATAATAAATATATATAAATAATCAAAATCGTCCAATACAGTTTAAGAGCTCTAAGAAGCGGTCTGGTAGATTAAATTGGCGAAACCTCAGGGAGGGTACACCACTGATGAGCCAAGCCCTTCCAACTGACTTAACTACACTCATAAACAAAATTTAAGGAAGTTGTACCTTTTAGCATGTATATCGGGATTCAGACATTAACTCTGAAAGATATTACAGTGATCTTTATTGAAGTTACACGAGATAACCAAGTGTGTATACACTCATGGACAAAAATCAAGGAATTTGTACCTTTTAGTATGTATATCAGGATTCAGACAATAACTCTGAAAGATATTACAGTGATCTTTTTTTGAAGTTACACTAGATAACCAAGTGTTTATACAATCATGGACAAAAATTAAGGAAGTTGTACCTTTCAACATGTATATCAGGATTCAGACAATAACTCTGAAAGATATTACAGTGACCTTTATTGAAGTTACACGAGATAATCAAGTGTGAACAAAATTGCCTCTGTCTCCCTCATACCGCTCTTAGCCCGTTGAAGAGCAGTATATTTGCTCGAAAACTTGCAAATTCAAAATTAAAAGAAACGTTTTACCTGATTTTTATTTTTATTTTTCAAATAATTTCTGGATAACTATTTCTCACATAGATTAAAATTATTTATAGTTGTTTGACTTTAATTTTGAGTGATATATGAAAATCAGAAAAATAGCCTCTCACACCTTTTGTGTATTCTTTAGGTAAAACTTTAAAACATATTAGATAATAACAAATTAAGACATTAAGACGCGAATGTTTCTTTTCACACATAAAACATCCTTACTGTGATGAAAAAATATTGGGAGGGCTTGGCTCATCAGTGGTGAACCCTCCCAGCGGTTTCGCCAATTTAATCCACCAAACCGCTTCTTTAGAGCTCTAATACTGTATTGGATAATTCTGCTTATATATGCTACACTGAAGGGTGGAATCTTAGAAATGGTATTCAAGTAAACTATGGACATAAGCTTTTAGATAATATTTTTGTTCTTATTCTTAGTACACGTAGTACATGCCATGATAATCATGGTTGTTAGAAGTAGGCGACTGCTTATATTGTAAGTGCATCACATGTCTACACACGTGAAAAGCAGTTGGGGACTTTACACTTACAAATATGCCAGAGCTCCGTTTGGTTACTTGTACTTGCTGGTGGGGTTGGACTTTTGCAAGAATCAGGGGCCATTGGAGCCTTTTTTTAAATCAGCAAAAAGTTCCCTATGCGAGAATCGAACCCGGGTCGTAGCGGTCGAAAACCAAAGGTTTAGACTATCCTTCCACCGACCCAACCCCAATAAGTGTTAATAAATAAAGTTAATGAAGACACTATATTTTGAACCAATAGTGGAACATGTTCAATTACTTTATAAAAAGATATTCAGTAATAATAGAGATGGATTCTCCAATATTTCTTCTAAAATTAAATTGCCTATTCAATCCATATAAGGAGCGATGTGATGGAAGAGCTTGTTGGAGTTATTATATAAAATGAGCTCTGAAAAATTATCATTTAACAGTTTCTTTTGATAAAAATTTCTTAAGTTTTGAGAGTAAAATATTTGAAGAGTTTTCAAAAATGCTTTTGCATACGTAGAAAGCCGTTAATTATTTTCAATTAAAATATCTAAACAATCTTTACCTAGATTTACACTCATGGACAAAACTTAAGAAAGTGGAAAGTCTTTGTCGTCGCTGTTCGTCTGTTTTTTTTTTTTTTTTTTAGGTAGACAGAGGCAATTTTGTTCACACTTCGTTATCTCTTTTTTTCCTGGACGTCCTAGTCATACGCACCCCAAACACCTACCATACCACATTCTACTACAAGAAAAACCACCCCCCCAGATACACCCATTATAGGTCGCACTGTCCAACCTCCCACAAAATCAATATAGTTAAAGCCCTCACCCGCCGCCTATTAACCCACTGCTCACTCCCCATCTTCAAAACTATTGAAAAGAACCGCATCATCTCCCATCTTACAATTTCAGGTTTCCCTCTATCCTTCATAGAAAAACACACCTATTCACCTGTTCCTCTCAACCCTCCTGCAACTTACAAATCTACATGTGTGATCCCATTCTCTCCCCTCTCAGTTAACCTCTCCCGTTTCCTCAAACCCTTTGGCATCCGTACCTTTTTTACTAACACACCTAACCTCCACTCACTCCTTAGGCATCCCATCACAAAAACCGACTCCTCCACTGATCCTCTAACATCTTCTGGAGCAGTCTACTCGGTCTCGTGCCAACAGTGTCCTGCCACCTATGTGGGGGAGACCGGTAGAACCATCGCCATCAGAATGACCGAACACACACGCAACATCACCAACCGAGATACCCGTTCCCTTATTTTCCAACACATTGCATCTTCTGGCCATTCCTTTGACACTGCTAACCCAACCATTCACTACAAAAATATCTCCAACCTACACCAGAGATTGGTTCTAGAATCCATAGTTTCATCCAAGCTACACAGCATAAATAGAAAAATAGAAATCCCCGCAGCCTACACAAACTACATTTAAACCTCCCACATGTTTATTTCAATAGCCCAAACCATGCGCCGTCTCGTGGTCTCAGACAGCAGATTTAATATTTACTTTATTCAAAATCGGTTTTCAGTTAAGATTAACATATATATAAATCGTTATTTATCTTTCTTTGTATAGTTATATTTTTGCCTGTCGAAGGGCTTTTGCCCGAAAGCTCGTAGCATTCATACAATAAAAGAAACTCATCTTCTGATCCTCCTTAATTGATATAATCAAGAATGTGTATGCAATATATTCTAGCCAGAAGATTTGAAAATATTATTTATTTTCAATGCAAACAACATAGTTAACACGATTCCACCACTTAAATACCAACGACGTCTATATACACAAACACTATATATATATACTGTTTGTGCCTAGTTATGTAAATAACTTGCTAGGCTGCATTGATTTATAATCATGTAAATTTTTATTTCTTTCTTTTAATTATGTAAATATGTATATAAAAGGAGTGAAAGATTCAATAAAGTCAGTCAGTCAGTCAGTTAAAACGAGTGAGGCGTCCTTCCTCTATTCAACCAGCTTGCTACATCGCAGTCTTGCGAAAGTAAATCATTCTCAGTGGTCAATCCGCCGGTCTGGTCTCATAAAGCACAGTCCACAACAAGCTCTGCCACATATCGTCACCACCTGAGACCAGACTGAAGGAGCTAAAGGAAGTCCTGGCTAACAATGTCATGAACCAAGCTCCAACATATACATATACACACAATTATCATCATTACCTCTGTGCACAAACAATTAAATAAAACTATATTTAAATTAATTAGCTAATATATTACAAGGTATTCGGAAAATTCTGAAATAATTGAAGATCAACGATTAGTTGATATTTCTTTCGACAGATGGCGTAAGCCATCAACAACTTTTAGTTTTACGACCAAGAGATGCCTTTTTTTTCTTTATTTAAATATACACGTTCAAATTTTAAACAAACGAATATTACTATACAAACATGCATATATATATAACACAGAATATATTAGTCTTCAGTTTCATTTCCCCACTTTATAATTGGAAATCTTGTACTCAATTTCTTCTGAGAAATCTCTATAAAAATCTTATTCTTTTTATCAATCAGTCAAGTATGGCTATATAGAGCCTCTATTTAATTATTCATGAGTTTAAGTGTCTTAATTAATGAATTCTTTGATGATTTCTGAAAAATAAAATTCCATTACGCATGGCTGTTATTTACTTAATGCTATAGCATGAAGGATTGAAACGGTTAAATACCCTAATTCACATAGCCTCACATAACCTTTGTATTATACAGGTATAAAGGCTATGTATGATGGGGTTGTGTTTTTTTTATTTTCTCATAAAGTTAGAGGCTGCCTGGCCGGCATTCATAGTTCTTAAAATTAAAGATAATTTGGCCATTATTTTTTTTTATCATATCGACGTTTCGAGAAAAATCTTTTGTCCTCGTCAGGAGTAAATAAAAATTAAATCATTTGTTGTTGTTGTTGTCGTGTCCAAAGAAGAGTCTTAGATGTCTCCATGCATCTCCATCACAGCAGCAGCAATATCCACTATCTTGCTCTTCATTGGAAAATGGGTGCCGTTGCCACGTTAGTCACCTTGGAAACGAACCAGAATTTGGTCGAATATTCCAAGGGTCCAGGGGGGACTGGACTGCAGGGAGGTGTGGTCGGACTTCTCCCCCCCATTAAAGCATTTGATAAGGTGTTAAAAATTATATTTTTTTAATTACTCTTAACGTTTTACCAAATGCTTTAATTTGTATTTGTTCCTAACGAGGACAAAAGATTTTTGTCGAAATGTCGAGATAATCAAATGATTTACTGGTCGAAGTATCTTTAATTATAAAAATTATTTTATATTTAAATATATTTGATATAAATTTGCAGAAGATAAACTACCAGGAAATCTCTTGTTGTGTTCTTTCAAGGCATTTAATTGGTCATTTGTAAGGTATTAAAAAATTCCAATGTAATAAAAAAAAGCGACAAATAATTACTACTGACAAGTTTTAAATGGGGAAATGAACTTAAAGGAAACCGATAAGGAATAAAAAGACAGTTTTTAAAATGTAAATAGTTTCGAAGTTGGTGAAGGAAAAAAAAAAGGCAGAAGAAAGAAAAGTGTAGAGATGGAGTAGAGGGGAAATGAGGCGGATTGGCCTGGGGCAGGAATGTCAGATCGTTTTTTCTAATTGCGAGAAAAAAAAAACAAATAAATCATTGAAGTCATTGACTTAAACACTTCTACTAATCATTCCATATTATATCGGGTAGCCTTCTTTAGCTAGTACAAATGTTCGCATGTATTTCTCTATTTGCTACATAAAGGTAATATCTTTTTTATATTACTATATATGAAAAGCAATAGAAAAATAATAAAATAAATTTATTTGTTTATTATTTATTATATATCTTTCTATTATTTTTTCATGTGTTAAGCGTATTTACGCAAGTTTGGCCTTAAATACCCATTTCTTGGTTTCTCAAGAAGTCTCTGGGACCAAAAGTATTTTTGGTCGCAGTGGTATAGTCTACTCCACACTGAAGCGCGCCAACAGCGCGAAATGCATTCGTGGATGGCTTTTCTTGATTTGTCAAGAAAATGGGTTAGCCAAATATCAGAGAACAGGTTAAACCAATGTTTAGTTGATTTCTGTTCCACTAGATGGCGCTCTGCCATCTAAAAAGCACATATTCTCCTGGTCAGGATATGCTTTCATTATTTTTATTACTATATATATACACAGTAGAACCCCCCTGTAAAGACAACACTTAATTGCAGAGCCAAACTGTGCTTTAGGGAGAGGTATCCTCTTACCGGATAGTTGCTAAATTGAAAAAAATTGGTAATTTTGCAAATGAAAACTGTCCTTTGTAGAGAGGTATCCGCTAGCGGGGTGTCAGCTAAAGGGAGGTTCCACTGTATATCTATTATACAATATAATACACTGCGGCCTGTGATTGTAAAACGACACTTGAAGTTACACCGCATGAGTTTCTTTTCAACGAAAAATCAAAATTTATTTCAAGGTGAAATATTGACTATTTCTAACCATTTTGGATGAGGTATGAAAGGGTGAATTATGAAGAGTAATGATGAACGGAAAAATAAAAGTGTCCAGGGATAGGAATCGAACCCACAATGTTTCGCTTACCGGGCAGATGCCATGTCCACTAGGCTAAACGAGAGAGTGAGAATATGGTTTTACAGGCCACTAACCAAAGTGTATAAACGATATAAATAATTACAAAATATCATATAACGCCTCAACTCTTTTTTTTTTCTTATTTACTTGAGTGAAGGAAACTTTCAGGCAATTCCTTCTTTAGCTAACTAGAACGTATAAACAAGGCAATGGCATTGGTAAAATATTGCCACGTGGAAAATTAGGCAAGAACAAACTATGAATGGTAAACAAAAGATGAGCAACGAGGGAAATTTACAGAGTAGCAAAAGCTAGCAATTATTGTAGATACTGACATGGATCTGACGTGCTTCTGCCAAGGATTCCATCGAAGTCTTAGAACTTTGTCCCTAGTACCTTTGCGTCCATTTTCTTGCGGCGTGAAGAGCGGCTTTGTCGTCGTATCGTCTATAGGGACATCGTCATATTGGAGGGAAGTCTTGACTTTGACACGGCGGTGGAATCCTGGAGCCAGTTTCCGAAAATGTAGATCACAGCACCCATGGCCTCTAGATCTTTTCGGCTATCTTCAGTTTGTCTTCCCTAATTTTACCCAGCATCTCCACCTAAATGGCACGTGGAAAATTAGGCAAGAACAAACTATGAATGGTAAACAAAAGATAAGTAACGAGAGAAATTCACAGAGTAGCAAAATATAAACATGAAAATGACCACTCTGTTAATAAAAATAATAAAATTAATAAATACTTTGTTATACTATTGTAATAATATATTGTTAATCATTCGAGCAACTATTTGTTGCTCTCTATGTTTTATATAATACAGTAGAACTACCTTCCTGTAAAGGACAACACCTAATTTCAGAGCCAAAGTGTCTTTTAGGGAGAGGTGTCCTCTTACCGGAGAGTTGCTAAATTGTAAAAATGGTAATTTTGCAAATGAAAACTGTCCTTTGTGGAGAGGTGTCCGCTAGCGTGAGTGTCCTTTCATGGAGGTCCTACTGTATATGTATATTTACCAATCCTTATATATATATAAATGAAATGCGAAATCGATGTTTGTTATCGCATCACGCAAAATCTACTGACTCAATCATTATGGAATTTCGCATGTAGGTAGCTGAAGATTTCGTTTAACATATAGGCTATTCAAAAAACTAAAAAGTTAATGTGCTTTTTAAAAAACAAAAAAAAAACAAAAAACGTTAGTTCCAGTCTTTTACCGCTAGGGCGCAGCACTGGTCGCGACGATAAATGAATTTGATTTTTTTAAAGCATCGGTGGTTCAGTGGTAGAATGCTCGCCTGCCACACGGGCGGCCAGGGTTCGATTCCCGGCCGATGCATTTTTTTTGACGTGACAACGTCTTAAATTAGGTTGCGGCTGGGAGTCACTTATGAAAAAGTGTAACGCCCGGTAACGTTACGATGAGTCACCGAACGAGAGTGCTGCGCGCGCAGCGCTAGAGAATTAGGCGCATTGAATCGGCGCATGCTTGTCTCTGTCTTTGTCTTTCTCGAACGTTCTTGGCGTTGGAAAAACAAGAAAGCGTCATAATACAAGTTCACACGTGTGGTTAAAGTATCGTCAGCTGTGTCTGTAGTGAAAATGTGGAGTGCTTAGATTCGTCATTTACAACAACTACAACAATAAAGGTAAATAATTGTACACTGATATTTCATTATCGTAAACTATGATTGATTGATTAATTGTTAGATTGACACAAAAGTTGAGAAACTGAGTTTATAGGTTATGTCATACTATTGATAAATGTTGATAGTGTTAAGTAAATTATTAGTTTAAAATTAATTAATTAATTAATTATTGAGTCCAGGCACAAATCTGAGGTCTGGTGCAAAGAGAACGTACCCAACGCTGTCAGATTGTATTACAGCAACCATGAAGTAGATTCATACAATCGAAACGCAATTCAAAACGCACACAACTGTATCGCCACTGATATTATGCTTGGGTATTCCAGCAATTCTGAAAAGAGCCGGGAGCAAGGGAAACTTCACAAGATGTCGGTTGCAGAAACCGACGGATTGCCATACATGTTGCCATTAGCAGTAGGATATCCGTACATGATTACATCTAACATAGACGTCGCCGATGGATTGGTAAATGGGGCTATTGGAGTTTTGCTATACATCGAACGTCAGCCAGCCAATGCAGATGACCGTTCTGCTCCAGGAAGACCATCGACCAGCACAAGTTTGCCGCCAGCTGAAGATGAAATCGCCACTCTATGGTTCCAGTTTGAAGACAAAAATACGGGTACCAAAGCAAAAATCAAATGTCGACCACATGTGCACAGCAAACCAAACACCTTATCCGTCGATTGGGTGCCAGTGCACAAGAAAGTGGTAAACATTTCGTTGACAAAAACAGTGAAGTGCAAGCGAAAACAATTTCCTTGCGTGCCTGCTTGTGCAATTACGATCCACAAGGCCCAGGGTGGGACGTTTACTACAATTGTTTACAAGTACTCCTCAAAACAACCACAGCAATTGGTATATGTAGCCATGAGCCGCGTCACAAGTATCGACGGATTGTACATCATAACAGAAAAGGACTCTCCATTGGTTTTCAAACATGGCCGAGATGGAAACGACTCACACACTACTCGAGATATTCGCAATGAATACTTACGACTTCGTGGACACACTCTAGACACAATTACCAAACAAGCCGTAAAATTCTGTGACGACGCAACCGACGCTGGACAACTTATTGTAACGAACATCAACTGTCAAAGTTTAAGTGCCCATGCCGCGGACATTGAAACAGATACAGTGATACCACGATCAGACTATTTAGTATTGACTGAAACGTGGATGCGCGACACTTGTGAACCAACTCCAATCAAGGGTTATGAGTGCGTATCCAGGGAAAATAATCGACCTAACTCAGATACCAACGCGGCTGGTGGAGTGGCGATCTATCGTAAATTATCATCGACATCTACGGCGGAAGTGTTCCAAGTTGCGATTACAGACGTAACTCGTGTCATTAAAACCAAGGGTGACATGTGCATGACTGAAGTTACTTGCTTCGCCGCTAATACTAGCTTCAAGTTTATACTCGGTGCTGTATATATTCATCCAGGAGCTAGTATGCAGGATATTGGAATGTTACTATGGCAAGGACTCGGTCCGTACATTCACAACAGCCAGTACGTGCCACCGTTCGTGCAAATTGATTCTAGTATACCGATTCTTCTGTGTGGTGATTTTAACAAAAACGTAAAGCCTGACAACTCGTTTCTTAATTTCATGAAAAATACGTATAATCTTGATTGCGTATCAAACGTTTCTAAGTCAACTACGTTAAAAGGAACAACTATCGACTTGACTTTCGCAAGACACATTACAGCAGAAACACTTCCTTTCATTTCATATTTCTCCTATCATCGTCCTATCCTCAACAAAATCACTCAAATAGGAATTAGTTAAGTTTACATGTACAATGTTTTAGTAAACAAAATATATTTCTATAGTTAAAATTTGTGCAATTCTTATTTTCATTCAATTCCTTGTTCCTATTGTGCAATTTAATTATATTCATATCAATAAATATTCTACCGTTGTCACGTAAAATCTTCGCCCGTAAAACCGACTTTACAGGCAACCATTGTTTTTTAACAATTTTTAAAACTCATTTATATTATATCTATATTAATAAAATGCAATCTTCTATATAAATGGAAATTTCATAAGTGGTGTTCGCTAAAAACTTTCGTTACAATGCATCAATTTCGACCAAATTTTCAACATTTATGTAAAACGAGATGGAGCAGGTTTTGCTTAACATCAAAATATTTTTCCTAACTTTAAAATACATAACTTTGCTGTTATCGATAAAATACAAAAAAATTCAACAGAGTTAATTTTATTTATATATAAATACAAAAAAAAAATTCAGCAATTCATTCAACTCAATCTAAAAAAATATTCAAAACAAGCAATTTTAAGATAACACCATATGTAAAACAGTCGGCCAAGAAAACAACAACGATATTACATCTTTCTCACATATTCACACACAATCTTGATTAATAATTAAAACTAATCTTTAGCATTGTTTATTATACTTCATAATATATAATATTTGTTAGGCAAACTTTCACTCGGATAAAACCCGGGCGAAGCCGGGTACACATCCGCTAGTTATTTTATATATTTACATCTTTTCATTCATATATTTATCATTATTTAGTCTTATTTATTCATATTTATTCTGTATTTAACCTTATATAATCTTATATGGACATTGTGTAATTAAGTAATTTCAATCTTAATCTCTCTTAGGCATTTATAAACCTTTCTATAAATCCTTCCCTGCCATAATGGATACGAAACTATTGATCTCCTCTTTAATGTAGCAGATTCGTGTCAAGGATAGAGCCACAACACCAGCTTTGGTGGATTGTTTGGATCAATTTCCTCAAGGCCAAATGTCCATCAATATTGAAGCCCTAATGGACACAACCTCTTTGACAGATTCCGAAGATTTCATAAATCCCTTTACAATCTCATCAAATCAAAGTCTACTTTGTACTATATATAGACTATATATAGATTCCGAGAATTGTCTTTCATTTCATTTTTATTGGTAGTTGAAGAAATATTCTCTCTCTTTCTTTCGTTATGTTGTCTTAACCTATACCTCAATTACATGTGGTAGAGGATATATTAAGCACATAAGCCTTTCGCACATGGAATAGTACATTTCAAGAATAATTAAGCCAAAATGTGTCTATGTAATAAATCCCGACTATTCTCACGCGAACAAATTTTACCATCACAGAAAAAGTTATCAAACGTCAAATTCTTCTATAATTAAATGAGTTATCATAGAAATAATTTATGAATGCAAATCTAAAATAAATTTGTTTTAAAAAAGCACTTAGAGAATGAAAAAATAAAACTATGTTTTTAATACACAGACAAAAACAGCTCATT
>CP092871.1:30562234-30597399 GCA_030710605.1 Cordylochernes scorpioides | reverse complement strand
AGAAAGATACTTTACAATCATCATATTCTCATCCTGATCATCATCTTTGTTGGTTTGTTAACAAGGTCTAGCATTAATTACATAGAAGTAGATAAACAAATGTTTGTTCATTCCACAATCGATTCCATTGGCTTAATACAAAGAAGTTTATCCACGGTTAGAGGTAGGTCTGGAAAGAATCACTGCATCATAGTTTAAAAAATAATAATCATAATAATGATGATTTAATGAATTCTTATCATCTCTCTGCTCTATATGTACCACTTTCTATATACTGATCTTAATAATTTTTATTAAAAAAAACATTTTGCTAGCTGAATTTATAACAGAGTTTAAAATACCTTACTTCAATTTCTTTGTTGTTGTTGTTGTCGTGTCCAAAGAAGGGTCTCAGATGTCTCCATGCATCTCCATCACAGCAGCAGCAATATCCACTATCTTGGAAAATGGGTGCCGTTGCCACGTTAGTCACCTTGGAGACGAACCAGAATTTGGTCGAATATTCCAAGGGTCCAGGGGGGACCGCAGGGAGGTGTGGTCGGACTTCTCCCCCCCTTCAACTTCTTTAAAACTTTATTTAGTCGATACGCTGTTGCCCTTTGTGGGAAAGATATTTGTGATAGTCCTTACTTATGGCTAAGTTCTGAATGATTTGATATTTTCAAGGTGTAAGAGACGCGCAAATGCGAAGATATTGTAAATAACATGTAAATGTTCGTTATCGTTTTAAATATCAAACCAACCATAACTTGACTTCAAGCCAAGGATTGTCTAAAGTTTGTTCCTTGAAAAAGGACAACAACAGATCGCATTCAGGTTGAAATAAAGTTTTAAAAGTTAGAAGTAGTTTATTTAAAACTCAAATTATTTTTCAACTAATCCCAATTATCGCGCGACTAAATTAAACTCTTTGAGTTGAATATCAAAATAAAACGGAGATTGAAGAGTGTCTTGTACGAACTTTATTAGCAAGCTTTCGGACTTCCTTCTACTGGCTTTACGATAACTTAGTGTAGAAGAACGCATGCGTCCTTCTACTGGCTTTACGATAACTTAGTGTAGAAGAATGCATGCGTCCTTCTACTGGCTTTACGATAACTTAGTGTAGAAGAACGCATGCGTCCTTCTACTGGTTTTACGGTAACTTAGTGTAGAAGAATGCATGCGTTTTTCTACTGGTTTTACGGTAACTTAGTGTAGAAGAATGCATGCGTCCTTCTACTGGTTTTACGGTAACTTAGTGTAGAAGAATGCATGCGTCCTTCTACTGGTTTTACGGTAACTTAGTGTAGAAGAATGCATGCGTCCTTCTACTGGTTTTACGGTAACTTAGTGTAGAAGAACGCATGCGTCCTTCTACTGGCTTTACGATAACTTAGTGTAGAAGAACGCATGCGTCCTTCTACTGGCTTTACGATAACTTAGTGAAGAAGAACGCATGCGTCCTTCTACTGGCTTTACGATAACTTAGTGTAGAAGAACGCATGCGTCCTTCTACTGGCTTTACGATAACTTAGTGTAGAAGAACGCATGCGTCCTTCTACTGGCTTTACGATAACTAAACTCATAGTCATCGTTAAGCCAGTAGAAGGACGCATGCGTCCGAAAGCTTGCTAATAAATTTTGTACAAGACACTCCTTTTCAATCTCCGTTTTATTTTGTTTCCCAATTATATACACATGATATAAACCATGATAATCATGATGGATAGTTATAAATAACCTTCTTCTATAAGTACACCGCATGTCTACGCATGTAGAAAGCATTTCGATTCAAATATTCAAGGTGTCAGAGTCCCTTTTGGTTAATTGTCGCTAGTAGGAATGAAAATGTGCAAGAATTGGAGGCTATTGAATTAGAAAAAAAAGTGTTCAATACGGGATTAGATCCGGTATCGTTATTGTCGGATATTGACGGTATGTAACATTCTTCCATGAATCCCCTATGGTCGAGCCTTAATACAGGCAAATTGTTAATGTTTGTTCATTCATTTCCCTAACATTTTACCGATCCTGAAGAATCTATGCTGCAATGATGTAGAGTTAGGTCTATAAGATATTAAAACTATATTTGGCGTGTTTGATTCTTTTTGAATTAAAACAATTAAAACAAACGGTGTGATATTATTGTATATCTGTACTCCTGTAGAAGGTCTAAGAAAGCTAGAGTTGACAATAAAAAGAAAAAAGAAACTCATCTTCGGAGACGTATTGACTTGTTTAATTTTCTACTGTCCTTACTACAATGAAAATTAATGGGAGGACCTAGCTCATCAGTGGTGAACCCTCCAAGCGGTTTCGCCAGTTTAATCTACCATGAGAAATTTGTACTATTTTTGACACGTATGATTATTTAAAAAAAAATCAATTGATGAATTTATGAGCCAGGCCCTACCGTTATTTTATTATTGCAGTAAGGGCAGTAGAAAATAGATTTATTTTAAAAAGAATCATAATCAAAAATAGTTCAAATTTCTCCTAACAGATGTCGCGCTAATGCATTTATATTAATCTACCGCTGTAATATTGCATTGGTCTGTTTTCTTCTATAATGATACTGACCTCTTGGAAAAGGTATTACATAAATGAACTATTAACACAAAGCAATAACGCGCCATCTATACATATAAAATAAAAGGATTTAAAAGCGCGAATGTTTCTTTTATACATAAAACGAACTTCTACTGTCCTTAGTGCGAGGAAAAGATATATTGGGAGGGCTTGGCTCATCAGTGGTGAACCCTCCCAGCGGTTTCGCCAATTTAATCCACCAGACCGCTTCTCAGAGCTCTAATATTGTATTGGATCATTCTGCTTTTATATGCTACACTGAAGGATGGAATCTTAGAAATGGTTTTCAAGTAAACTATGGACATAAGCTTATAGGACAGTAGAATTACATTCAAATATTTGCTTCGAGCAATGCTCTTCAGCAAACTATAAGGGCAAGGCCCTGAATATAACCTTTGAACTAACCTGAATATAAGCTTTGAGGACCCATTGCGACGATGATAACAAGTTTTTTTATCTATAAGTTGTATAATCACTAAGTTTATTATCTTAAAGAGTATTTATCAAAAGTAAGATTTTCTACCTATTAATTGCGCACAAGTCAAAGTTAGTTTTATCATTTATCTACAACATATATATTGGGAGAATAGATAAAATGATGATTTTGTAATGTAGAAAATTAGGAAAGGCAAAATTCAGGATGACACGGCAATTTATTTGAGACAAGAATAATGATACAATTCCAAGGCAAAGATACTATTCCTTTAACTTCCAATTACCGAAGGAGCCAATTAATATTGATTTTATTCAACTTATCGAGTATTTTTCAAGGACCGGGAAAAAATGTTCACTTTATCGAGAGATTCAAATTTACGAGTTTCAAATTATAAAAATATATCTATTATTATTTTTTTAATAAGTTTATATAGAATTGTTTTAACAAATGTTCGTTAGACAAACCTTTACTCGGGTAAAACCCGGGCGAAGCCGGGTACATCCGCTAGTATATATATATATATATAAGTATATAAGTAAATTAAATTTAATTCCCATCTATCGTTAAAATTTATTTGTGTAAAATTTTATATATATATATAATAGAATTGAATGAATCTTTATTTCAGAATAAAAGAATAAACTGCCATAATAACTATACAGTTATTTTGAGATAGAGAGATAAAAAGACAAAGATCAATACAATGATTTCACAGTATTCACAAGTCTCACATATAGTAACAATGTAACATAGAACAGGAATGTACAGAGGAAAGTCACATTAGAATGGCCATATGGAAGCTGTCCTCTCTGATCTACACTCCTACATTTAGACTTGCAATTTCACTAATGTAAAGTCCAAATGTCTTTTTCCGCATATTTACCAAATATTTCTCCGGAAACTGAAAATATTTTCCAACTTTATGTTGCTTCTCTTGCCATCTCACTTGAGATGGGCTGCGGGAATATTTTATATGTGTGTAGTGCTCCCTTTTTTTATTAGTGAGAAAACATTCTTTTAAAAAATATAGAAAATATTTTTTGTGTAGCTTCACTATTTAGATTCTATCTTTAGATAGAAATTATAACCTTAATAAAATTACATTAAAATTATGATTATGTAAGTATACTAATTTATATAAATTGAATAAAAAAGTTCATTTATTTATAACCACGCAACTTGATAGAAAACATTTTAGTCCTAAAGACAATTTATGATAAATAAAATATACAGCATATGTACTGTATTTGAATACTATATATATTTTATATTTAGAAAATTCGGTAAATATATCTATGATTTTCTCGCTTGGTTAAAAAAACCGTAATTGCTAAACTATATTTATTTCATTGGTTGGTTGTAAATTCAAAGCATGATTTTAATGTCATTTCCTTTCTTTTCTTTAAACTTCTACTCAAGCGCCTTGTATTAATTCAATTGTTTATGTAATATAGTATCTGAATTTAGTGTTGTTTCTTGACGTAAGCATTCCTTGTGGGGATATCACGTCTGATTTAATAATAAATATATATTAAAAATAACGAAGGCATATCCTGACCAAAATTACATATGCTTTTTAGATGGCAGAGCACCATCTAGTGGAACAGAAATCAATTAAACATTGATATAACCTGTTCCTTGAATATACTTTATATATATTATCAAATATTAGTCTTAAATATAATAGGTCTCTTCATTTCCAAAATAGGAATGTATTTGAGACTGGATCTGAAAACTTCTTCTTTGAGCGTTGTTTAAAGTGTTAAATCGAGAATCACTGTGTGTTTTAAAACTTGTGTTTTTAATCCGGGTAATTTCAGGAAGATAATAAATACACTGGAATCTCGTTATCCTAGCTTTCTTTATAACAGAAGCTAAGTTAGAACATCATAATTCTAAAGTACCAATTATTTTAACCATGCTTATAACGACAAAATGGCTATAACACACACACATATAGTTTTATTAAGACCACCGGTCTTATATAGATTCACCGCAGGAAGGAAGTATAGATAGAGCTCCTATACTCCAGGCAGCGCAGAGCCCAACAGCTTCCAGGACCGACGTATGCCCAGTGGCCACAGAATCCACCGTGACTAGGTTAGCGTGTCACTGAACAGGCGAGTGTGGAATCAGCCTTCGCTTTCCTCATCCAAATGGACCACGACATTCGGCGATTCTATTAATCTCCTCCGAACGGTGACTGGGACCTGGTAGAATTTATATAAACCTAAGACCTTGATCAAACAACATTATATTTATCCAGTTATATATGTTTGGCTGTCGTATTGAGGCAAAGGATAAGTCGCCCATAATGGCTCTAATGGCTATAACAACATAAAATCATGGTCCCAAGTTATGTTGTTATAGTGACATTCGACTGTGATGTCCTTTAAAATTGCTGGATATAGAGGATGTAACATTTATATTCAATAAAGTTAATCAAGGAGATATGATATATGCCTTAACCTGAAACAAGAGTATTTAGAGAGAGAAAGAGAGAGATTGACTTTTGTCTCAATTTTCTCAAAATGGTGTTGTGGATTATTTTTATCTTATCTATATGATTAGAGAGTTTTTGATAAATTTCAAGAAATATATAGCCTAAGTACTTAAAATATTTTTATTCTTCAACATGTAGAATACTTTATATGGATTATTTGAAAAATTATAAAATACAAAATTCTTTCAAAGCGTAGTTTTGATAATTTCTATGCGCCATTGTTCTTGCAGGAAAACTTCTAGAACTAATTGAATCTAAAACCCACAAACTACTAATAGAAATAGTTAACAACATTCTTTTACTATCACATTTTTCAATTAGGAAATTTTAAAAGAGAGAAAAGTTTCACCACTGAGTCTATAGTCATTTAAAATTAGGCGTAATTAGCTCGAATTGTCTACAGACTTGTGACAAAAAATACGATTTTTGGTCAGGAAACCAAAGTTCTACTGCCTGAAGCTTTTTACATTTGTTCCATAAAAAAAAAAAAAATATATCTTAATTAGAGAATTTAGTTTTTTATTTATATTTGTATTCTTCCCTTTTATGTACCTACGTTTTTCTAACGAATAATTGGTGAGTAAACTTGTAAAATTGTTAGTAAAACTCGTAAAATCAACATTATAGTTGCTATAAAAATTTCTATTTCTCTTTATAACTATAAAATGATTATGAACAAAAAGAGAATAAAGGTAAAATACTACGACCAGAAAAAGTGATCTTCTTGATTATCAATCATTATCCTTATTCCTCATCCTCCTTCAATGCCTTCCTCTACTGAGGGTGGGCCACATGGTCTCTCCATATCTCCCTCCTTCAAAGCCTTCCTCTACTGAGGGTGGGCCACATGGTCTCTCTATATTTCCCTCCTTCAGTGCCTTCCTCTACTGAGGGTAGGCCACATGGTCTCTCCATATCTCCCTTCTTCAATAAGTTTAATTTTGTTCCCTCTCTTGTGAATCAATAATGTTTGATTAATCTTCCAGGGAATAGTATCTTCAAAAGGTCTATAAGCAAAGTCAACAGAAAGGCTTTTATCTTCGAAAACTTGAGATTAAATAATTATTTTACAAAAAAATGAAATTATATCTTGAAGCCTGATGATTTTACCTTAATATTGATACAAGGGTAAGACACAATTTGGATTATAGATTATAAACACAAGGTAATAAGACCAAATCCAAATAAATAAATAGTGTGTGACGTTTCGATAACAGCGTTGTTACCGAAACGTCACACACTATTTATTTATTTGGATTTGGTCTTATTACCTTGTGTTTATTGATACAAGGGATTATCCTATTGAATTATGAACTCATCCTGTGTCCCTGGATCAGGAGCCCATACAGGGTTCTAACATCCGGGCCAGCTAAACCCAGGTTTTTAGTGAGTTGTCATCTCATCCCTATTTTTGTGTTTTCCTCCAGGCTTTGGGTTGCAAGTTGACAACATTTTACTGACCTCTAGGTATGGTCGCTAATGTATTATTTTTCTATATTTCCTTTTTCCAATTTTGTGATCAATTTTTAATATATAAGTACTTGTACTACCTGCCCACGTAGACGTCTGGTATTTTATAGACTAGTTCAATCCTACCATCTTTTGTAAATTAAAAATTAATGATTAAAATATTGAATTAATATTTCATTGATTTTTTTAAATTCATTTATTATCCAACAAGGCGCGATATTGAAGTATTTTCGTCTATTACAGAGGTAACAAATGAAACAAACTGAAACTTAGAATTAAATATTTACATATTTACATGCATCAAGCGACAGAGTTCATAAAATTTGTATAAATAATGTGGTTTATGTAAGAGAGTTAAATCATTTAGATTTAGGAATAATCGATGTCTCACTTTCTGCAATGATTTATTAATAAAATGGGTTGGCCATATATCACGGAACAAGTTAAATCAATGTTTAGTTTATTTTTGTGACACTAGATGGCGCTCTGCCGTCTAAAAATGTTCGTGTGAGCGGTCAGGATAAGCCTTTTTAATTTTTTAAAAATATAAAATTAAATATTCAATGACGACAGCTGAAATATTTATTTTCTCCTTTTTAGCGTGCATTTTGATAAAATATTTTTTTTTATAAAAACTAAATTAATTATTTTTTAGTTTCCACGTACAGTCCATCCGCCCAATTCTTCAAACTTTTCTTTTTCCAATGATTCTATCTTCTCGAATTTTTTTCGGCATTGTTATATTGATAGATGCCGTTGGGCGACATCTCCTAGGTCAACCAAGTAAATATTAGATGTCCCATAGAGGTAAGTAGAAATCTCAGAACAGAGTGAAATGGGGTTCCATGATAGCCGACCTATATATAGGAGATAGCTGTATTACATGATGATGATGCTGTTTCTGATGATCTTCAACAAACCACGTCCCTCTTGTAATCTTAACAAGAATTCCTTCCAGAGGTTCTAACGCTATCAATCCATCTTATTATCTATACAACATTTGTACGTTCATTAAAAATGCCCATTCCAAGAGTCTAACATCAGTATCAGTGTAAAAAAAAAAACGAAAAAATGCAATATTACATAGGTATGGTAGATTCAAACTATCGAAACCGCTGGGAGTGCTCACTACTAATGAGCTAGGCATTATTTTATCATTGCAGTAAGGGCAGTATTAAATTTATTTATTTTTAAAAGAATTCTACAAGTCAAAAATAGTTCAAATTTTCTTCTTTATTATTTCTATTATCATTCAGATTCAAACGTCTCAAATCTTTTGTCTTTCCTGTTGAACATGATTCCGACCCAAACAGCACTCAAATCTCCAAATTAGTCTTCACCATCCTTCTCTTTGACTCGTGAATCAACCAATTCCAGCAACTTCTTTCTTTGTATTTCCTACAAATGAGAACACTTCAACCAAAAAGATTTATTTATTCGATATTTGAACGAAAACTTGTGTCCTTCTTGTTTGTCGTAACGTCAATGAAATAAGAGTTTCGTGATTTTATAAAATATGAATGCCGATCATAGGCAAGTTCTATCTTCAAGATCATTTCTCTTTTTAATTATTTCTGAAACACATTCAGACTGATGTGTTTATATTCAAACAGATTTTTGAAAACCTATCTCTCTCTCTTTAGATATTTAAAATCATCATTAGCATTTACTTACTAGTATAAATATAAGCCCGCAAAAGGTTCACTAAAATCTGATAGAAGAAGGTTATATAAATATAATAAACAAAACAGCTTCCGAGGATGAGAAAAGCATCTTCGTAAGCTCTTTTTTTTTTTTAATTATACATATATGTTTTTCAGAGGAATTTCCCTTTAAGAATAGAAGGTTATGTTTAATTTCTTTATATCAATAAGTGAACCATATATCTTGTCCAGATAGACATAAAATCTATGTACCATCTATTAACCATCTCTACACTCTAACTTAATTGAATCGGTGTCAAGAGAGAGAGGTCAAAATATCAGATTTAGTAAATTTGAAACACTTATCTTGATACCAAGGTTTCATGTTATGGCTCTCATCAGTCTAGGGCGGTTTTGATATCAGGTGATTCGCAATGTTCTCGTGAAATGTTCAGAATCAATCAACGTGGTGTTTAGATTCCAAAGTAGGTGGAACAATTCTATGATATTAATATATAGTTGTAAGTATTATCAAGAGGAACTTGAATACAAGAAGATGTCGCCATTAGAAGACGCCTAGATGTCGCGTCTATTTTGACTGTAGGGGTGACTCATGTTGTAGAACAGAAGTAAGACATCTAACGTCTGGTGTATTTAAGAACCATGTGAATTTAGACATATTATTTGATTGTTTGGAAAATAGAGCAAACCATACCTAAATCATTCAAAAACAAAAAGGCATATATTGGATTGAATAAAAATATTTATTTGCCAATATTTCGGTTGACTGACCGCTAACCTTTGTCAAGACATTAGATTTTATATTAACAAACTCAGCGTCACTGATCTAATATATGCCTTTTTATTATCTAATGATATAAGTATATATTGTTTCCTTTATTTTTAAACCGATTATAATCAGTTTTGGTTCTGACGCGCTTCACCTAGCAAGAACAATGAAACTTTCTATCAACAGTTGGAAATAATACTTGGATTTTAACGCGGTGCTGAGTTTGTTCATAAAAAAATTGTAATGCCTTGACAAAGATGGGTGTTCAACCAACCGAAATATTGGAAAATAAATATTTTATTCAATCCAATATATTCCTTTTGTTTATCTAATATTATTTGATATTGTGAGATATAAATGCATTGCCATTTGGATAGGATGGACAGCTTGATTGCTTTATGTTACGAACGAGAACACCTGAGACGCAAGGCTTCAATGTTCTCGCGTAGAATGTAACAACTTGCTTGCTTTGAAAGGGTCTGCATTTACTCTAATTCAAATCGAATTTAATCTCATTCAAATATTTTATCCAATATATGTACAATCAATAATTATATATATGCTCTTGTCGGAGATATATTAAATCTATTTTTCTCCAATGATTTGAGTATTAGATTTTATTCAACTCGACAATAAGATGATCAGATGACCAGAGATGTCTGGATGTCCAGGGACTTCTTCCAGCTCATCTCCTACTCCCCGGAGTTCCGCGCCACACTGGAGAGCTCCCAGGAGAAAACCCTCTTCGTGCCCACCAACGCCGCCATCCGCAAGTTATCCCCGGATAAGTCTGCTCAGCTTCGGTCCAACCTCACTTCCATTCTCAACGTGAGTACTGAAGCATGGCTTCTCATAAAACAACTCGAGAAGCATGTACTCGTGGAATTCATATAATTTCCACACAATGGGATAAGAAACAACAACGTGAGTACTGAAGCTGTTTTATCATAAAACAGCTCGAAGAACACAAACCATGGAATTCATGTAATCTTTACACAATGGGATAAGAACAACAACGTGAGTACTGAAGCTGCTTATCATAAAACAGCTCGAGGAGCATGAACTCATGGAATTCATATAATTTTTACATAATGGGATAAGAAACAACAACACACACACAACAACAACAACGTGAGTACTGAAGCTGCTTATCACAAAGCAGCTCGAGGAGCATGAACTCATGGAATTCATATAATTTTTACACAATGGGAAAAGAAACAACAACAACGTAAGTACTGAAAGCATGGCTTCTTATATCCCATTACTCCAATAGATTGACCATTCTTTGTATCTATAATGATAGCCTCGCTGCATAATCCTTGCGACTTTTTTCTCCACCACTTTTTTCCCTTTGTTAATTATCGTTCTGTTTAATATTTTTTTACCAGAATGAATTTGTTTCAGATAATGATAATTTCTTAATAAAATTGACACACACATATTCTCCATATTATGCTCTGTCGCCATTTCGAGAAAGGAACGAAACTGAGTCATTTCGCGATTTCAACAATGAATTTGAGGAAGGAAGACCAAAACCTGGTTGAAAAATGATTCATGAAATCCATAGACCACCATCAAATTTCGACAACCAGGCCTCTTTGGCATCTCTTAAGGAGGATGAATGCTTGACAACGAAAAATATTAGCTGAATACTTCAATGTGGATCATTTGACCATCGTACTTCGTCTCAAAAGCTTGGAAACAAGGATTTGATTGTGAAAATGTTCCAGGATAATTTAATTGAATTTTTAAAAAATCATCTCCTGATCGTGCAACTGAAAGTTGCTGATAGCCTGCGCCATCTGTCTGAATAAATATTAACTATTCGTTGATTTCTAATTATCCCAGGCCAACAGCCCGAAACGCATACGTAGTTAGCTTTTCTTGATTAATCAAGAATGGCTATTTATGGTCGATTCTGGAATAATTAAAAATCAACCATTAGTTTATATTCCTTCCAACAGATGACGCAAGCCATCAGCAACTTATACTACCCTTACTGCAATGATAAAATAATGGGAGGGTTCACCACTAATAAGCCAGGCCCTCCCATTATTTTATTATTGCAGTAAGGGTAGTATGAAATTGATTTATTTGAAAAAGAATTATACGCGTCAAAAATAGTTCCAATTTCTGATAACAGATGGCGCGCTGATGGATCATATTGATAAGGTTTGTTTTACTTGAAATGGTTGACATCGGATCATTGAAACGTAGGAATAAATAATTTTAAAGATTGTTGTAGTTATTTTATCTTATATATTCTTCTTATAGTGTGGGGCATCTGTCTGTTCCGACTTAGAGTCCTATTGGAGCGTAGGACGGGTTTAACCGAGTCCAAACGAGAGGACAGAAACCTGGCTATGAAACTCTCGTAGACGTCTGTGGGCTGATTGGTCGGCCCCATGGAGCTTGACCTTAAAGGCGGGAGCGAGGGGCCAAACCATTGGCCGCTTGGTGCATGGAGAATGCATCATTCCCTTGGCTAGGTGGCTAGTGAAAAAGGATCGGCTTATGGACCTAGTGGTCTGGATTGCCTTATTACTCCTAGGATGTCTGTTCCGCCTTCCCCGCGGTCCCTGCTGGACACAGTAGATAGTTTCTCTATTTGCTGTGACTGAAGGCCACCGGGATAGAAATCCTTCCAGACACGTTGTCTGGGAGGTGGTTTTTCCAGGTACAATATCTAAGCACTAGTTTGGATACCGTTACTTGGCTAATAAGTTGAACAAAATAACAGCGAAGGGCATGCTTCACATGCCGGCTTGTAGACCGAAAGGTCTGGGAGGCTATCTGCTTCTAGGGTGTCGCTTCCGACGTAATATTTTAAAATTTTAAATAAATTGAACCGTTGCTGAGGTAACCATTTGACACACCCTCATCTGGATTTGCAGAGCCGGATTGATGGGTTTTTCTCTTCCCGCTGATTTAAAGTTCAATTATACACCTACTTTGTATTTTAAATGATTTCAACTGTGATTTTATAACACTATGCGGCGCTGAGTTTGTGTATACAAAAATGTAATGCCTCGATAAAGGTTGGCGTTCAGCCAGCCGAAATATTGGCAAAATAAATATTTTATTAAATCCAATATATGCATTTTTATTATCTAATAATTGATAATGGCACAGAGTCAAAAAAGGGGATTAAAGGCAGTTATGCCTATATCGTTCCTAACTCAATCGTTTGACTGAGCTAAATTTCTTTTCTGTCTCTACCGACGATTACTCTGAAATAACCTTTAAAAATGTAAATCAATTCAAATCTTTAACACTTTATATCGGGTTACAAGGGATAACATCTAACATTACTAACAGCAGCTTTGATCTGTTAAAAGAGAATTGGTTTCTTATAAGTGCAATGAATCAATATAATCGACAGCTAATGCTCAGAAACTTTTACCGTTATCATTTCTGAACTGATTCTAAACCTAGGTGTCTCCAGAAGAGGTCAAAATACACAAGTGTATTGAAAAAATGCTAAAATAGAGAATATTTTATTTTTTAGGACAGTTAACAAAATTAGAAGGATTTTTGTTGGGAGAATATGGAGCTATAGAAGAAAGGGAACTACTACATACCTCTGTTAAAATCACGCTATACGCCATCTATTGATTGTCTTGTAAAATTACATTGACAAACATTTGTTCTTTTATCTCAGTTTTAGTGGGAAGAATGTTGTTTGTTAGTGAACCAATCTCTCCCGCCTTCTCAATGGACGAATGTGGCCATGTCTGTATATATAAGGGAGCTATGGTATTGCGAGGAGGCCAGGGTGGTGGATATTTGTATTGAAACGCTTAAAGTGTTCTCTGCGTGCTTTATCCGTGTCTGGTGATCTCCTCACATACCTGTGTGACCCCGGTCCGATCCTTACCAACGCTACAATAAAGGATAAGTACTGTTTTTCATTTTATTTAACAAATCGTGAGTTTTTAAAAATTTATTTATCTCCTTTTTGTTGTTGTTGTTGTTGTTGTTGTACTCTTGAGTATACGCTTTTCTGTGTTTTAGTTACTCCTACTTTAGGACCTAGTAATTTGCACTTTGTGTGTTATCCCGCACATAGTAACTTTTGTCAGTCTCTGCAAACTAGCAGACTCGGGTCGGTAGCAAAGCCACAACACCAGCTTCAGAAAACCCAGAATATCTTAAAATCTATTTAGGAAATTCTAAAGATGCCAAGATTCCTTTGTAGATCTCATGATATCAAAGCCCGCCCTGAATTGACGAGGACAACAACCCGAATCAAAATCTCAATCAAATATAATTGTATGAAAGGAAAACCTAAGATCTATAAAAGAAGAAAGATATTTTTACAATATTATTTTTACTTTTACATATCTAGAAACGCATTTTATTATAGAATCGTTATAAGTTTAGTTCTCGTGTTTTAAAAAATGCATCAACGATTTATTTATTTTTTTATTATTAAAGCTAAAGGAGATTACAGAAGCAAAAAATATATAGAGAGTGTTACTTACAAGATGGGAAGGTGTTACTGAAGAGAAAATGGGGGACTTAGAGTTATGAAGCGAGACAATTCCAGAATGGATTAATGACGGAGATGGACAATAAATGAAATTAATTGCCGTTTTAAAAAGAAAAATGAGCAACTTTTGCTGGCTTTAATTGGATTTTTAATGGACTTTAATAAAAGGGTAGGTTTTGGGAGACAAATGTAGTTTGCTTCGTCAATATTTCACGCTCTGCACGAATATCCGACACATGTGCCATTTTCCTTTTTTAATGTGAAATAATACATTCCCCCCAGAAGATTGTATAAAGATTTTTTTGTTTATTATCCCTAGTACACGCGGTACAGGCCATGATAATTATGGTGGGTAGAAGTTGGCAACTGCTATTACTGAGAGTGCACCACATGTCTATACATGTGAAAAGCAGTTCGACTTTGCACTTACAAATGTGACAGAGTCCCGTTTGGTGTTGAACATTTGCAAGAATCGGGAGCCATTGGAGTATTTTTTAAAATATTATTATTATAAAAAAGTGCCCAATGCGGGATTCGATCCCGGGTCGTAGGGGTTGTAAACCAACGGTTTAGACCATCCTTCCACCGACCCCTTTTGTTCAAAGATTGAATTAACAAGTTTTTATTATTTATTTGCCTAACCCCGGTTCCGTAGCATACATATGTCGTCAATGACCAGGTTTTTCCTTCAGAACTAAGTCTTTTTGTTATTTACAAGGGAAGATGGGTTCCAATTTATGAGGTAGCGACAAGTGAGTTTATTTCTTAGAAGATTCTCAAGAGATGCTTTGATTATAACAAGTTCAAATTTAAATCTTGAGGTAAACTATTTCTGAGAGGGGAAATAATAGAATAAACTAAATATATTGTGTGTGTGAGAAGGCATTTCCTGATCGGGCAACTAGAAGTTGCTGATAGCTTGCGTCATCTATAAAACTAAACTATAATCGTTGATTGTTTTAAAATTAAAGATTTACTGGCCGAAGTATCTTTAATTTGAAGAACTATGAATGCCGGCCAGGCAGCCTCTATCTTCACAATAATCCTTGATTAGTTATTTCTAATAAACGATCAGTTGATATTTTTTTTTTTTGATAGAAGGTTCAAGCCATCAGAAACTTTTAGTTGCACGGTCAGGAAATGTCTTTTTTCCCTTAATTTATCCACCTGATCCCAGTAAAATTTCACTTTTGAACTATTTTTCAAATATATTGAGCTTCTGATAAAAGGATTGTGACTCTAGGTTAGAGGGAAAAGCATGTGTAAATACATTAACTGACCTCAAGCTGACCCGAGAGAGATCCTTAAGACCGTCAAGTCTGCACAACCTTTTCCAGATGGAGTCTGGGCCTCGCTGCGCACCAGAGGCAAAGAAGTGTTGCATTCCAACACCTCTGAAGCCACCCCAGCCGTCAGTTCTGCTCTGAGTATCAAGCTTCAAGGTCTGATGGTCCGGGAGAAGAGACGAATCTGCCTCTTCGGCGTGGAAGCTGAAACAGCGGATGCGGACGTCGAGGCCTTCCTCTCAACAAATGCCGTCAGCCAGATTCCTGGAGAAAAGTCAGTCCGCGTGCCCCACCAATCTTCAGTCAGAAATGGCACCTGTATGGCCTTTGCATAAATGTGGACCTGGATTCCTTCAAAGTCATTGGAAGGCCCGACAGGATCATCGTGGACCACACGATATTGAACTTCGAAAAGTCTGTCCGCGTCTGCTTCCGCTGCTGCGGCTATGGCCTCAATGCTGATAGATGCACCAAGGTCTCTCCAACCTGCCTCAACTGCGGTTCTGATGACCATCAAGGCCGAAAATGCCAGACACTTGTCAAACCGCGCACCGCCAAGTGTGCAAACTGCTTCGCCAAGGGCTTGTCTGCCGACTACGAGGCAAGATCTATGTTCTACCCAACCACCATAGCTAGAGCCGCGATGTTCTAGTTCACTTACTGCCATCTGCCCTCCGTGGATCCAACCCTGCCTTTTCCTGCTCCTTCCCCGAC
Source organism: Cordylochernes scorpioides (assembly GCA_030710605.1). NCBI lineage: Eukaryota > Metazoa > Arthropoda > Arachnida > Pseudoscorpiones > Chernetidae > Cordylochernes > Cordylochernes scorpioides. Next base: position 30,581,494 of record CP092871.1, on the reverse strand, counting down.
GGAGTCTCTGAGCTGTTCCTGTAAGGATTCTTGCTGCCACCCCTCCTCAGCTTCCCCTAGTGCAGGAGTCGGCAAACTTTTGAGTCGGAATAGTCAAAAATTACAATTTACAAAATTTCTAAGTTTTTAAAGAACCACAAAAAAAAATTCTTGCCAGAAATAAATAGTACTCGCATAAATAATATTTGCGTATGGAACTATATAAAGAGCCGCAGCTTCTCTTCCACAGAGCCACATGTGACTCGCGAGCCGCAGTTTCCCGATTCCTGCCCTAGTGGCTTGCTGAATCCTGGGGACCAGTAGTAGTGTGTTCAGTCAGCTTGGTTCAGCCATTAGCGAAGTTAGGTTAGAAGTCCAATTCCCATTTGGCTAATTAACCAATCATATTCACGCCGTATGTATGTCCAGTTGCTGAAGCTCCACATGGTAATGAAGTCGGTATCTACGGAGGACGTCTTCAGCGGCAGGGTGGCCGAGAGCTACTCCGCTGACAACCGCAGGAAGATCTACTTCAAGGTCCACGGGGAGGAACAGTCCAGAGGTGAGACCACGTAGCCATGATACTCACCATCGGATAGTATAAATATTGTCACAGAATAATCTGCGGTGACCTACTCGATTTATCATCATAGGTAGTCACGTGACGCTAAGTCAGCCTTTTATTTCTAAATATTTTGTTTATATATCTCTCAGCTTTTTTAAGATTGAAAATAATTGTAAATACTTTCCTTATTAAAATTCGAAACTATTATAGACGCGTATGATTCTTTTAAAAATAAAACAATTTCTACTGCCCTTACTACAATGGAAAAATTAATGGGAAGGCCTGGCTCATCAGTGGTGAACCCTCCCAGCGGTTTCGCCAGTTTAAACTACCATACCGCTGTTATATTGCACTTTTAGAACTCCCTTTTATAGTGATACTGATACTAGACTCTTGGAATGGGTATTTTAGATGAACTATGGACTTTCCTTATAATGAGAGATGCATTATTGCGCCATCTGTTATGAAAATTCGAAACTATTATAGACGCGTATGATTCCTTTATAATTTATTATATATTTATAATTGTATATAATTCTGTTTTCCTCAAAGCTTATGTCCATAGTTCATCTAAAATACCCATTCCAAGAGTCTAGCATCAGTATCACTATAAAAGGAAGATCGAAAAATGCACTATAATAGCGGTATGGTAGATTAACATGGCGAAACCGCTGGGAGGGTTCATCTCTGATGAGCTAGGCCCTCTCATTAATTTTTCCATTGCAGTAAGGGCAGTAGAAATGGTTTAATTGGTTAAAGAATCATATGCCTCTATAATAGATTCGAATTTTCACTATTAAAATAAATTTGCTTCATCATTACACGTTCTGGTCTCACTTGTAATCTTGATATGGAACAATCTAACATTGACATGAAGCCAACCCTCCAGTACAATGCAAGAATATTCATGATAAAATTGTTTAAAAAGTTTTAAAATTACAAAATATTTTCTCACAGTGAGTTTATTTTTATTAAAAAACGCTAGCTTTCAAGCGATAATCTCTCTTCAACGGGCTTAAAATAAACCATCGACTAAATCCTACAAGAAATATTTACAAAAACTTTTTTTTTTTACAAAAGGTTTTTGTAAATATTTCTGGTGAGATATAGTCGATATTTTATTAAGCCCGTTGAAGAGCGATTATCACTTGAAAGCTAGCGTTTTGTAATAAAAATAAACTCATTGTGAGAAAATATTTTGCAACAAATTACCCCATATCTCCACTCCAAATGCAGCAGTTTGACTTTGTATTTAGATTCAAAATCCCTGATTGATTTTACAAGAATTCGTTTAGTTGGACATGTGAAGTACACCAGGCTGTGTAGTACAATTCCTCGCGGACATTTCCAACAATCCGATAGGGAAATTTACCATCAAAGAGCATTCTGAGAAATGAAAATTTGTATCCTACCTGTTGCCATGGAAATTTAATTAAAGTAGTTTTTTTCAATATAGTTTGATGTAACATGGCAACAACAATAAAAGAGAAACTGCTATATCGAAGAAAAAAAAAAAACAAAGAGAAATTCCATAAACAGGAAAAACAATAATAAATTCACAATATCTTTTTTTACTTCTTCGATCGCTATTTCTCAACGTTAGTGGGAATATCTCAGATAATACACAATATCCTTTTAAAACAAATATATTATGATGCATTAGCGCGCCATCTGTTATAAAAATTCGAAACTATTATAGACGTGTATGATTCTTTTAAAAATTAAACAATTTTCTCTCTCTCTACTGACCTTACTGCAGTGATTCTCAACCACTGTGCCGCGGTAATTTTGTGTGCCGCGAAATTCTAAAAATGTGCCGCCGAATTTTAGTCATATGATTATGTTCACGTTTGTATTGGTTTTTCTTTTTTTCTTTTTCATTTTTTTACTTTTTAAAATAACGAAATTAGCAAATTGAATGTTAGAGATGTATATTACTTATATTTTGCATAGAAATATTGATACATAATTTGAATTTTCTTGCATTCAAGTTAGCAAAAGTGTGCCGCGAAATTCTAAAATTGTGCCGCCAAATTTTCAAATCTTTAAAATAATGCCGCAACAAAAAAAAGGTTGAGAATCACTGCCTTACTGCAATGAAAATGAGCCAGGCCCTCCCATTATTTTTTTCATTGCAGTAAGGGCAGTAGATATTGTTTCATTTTTAAAAGAATCATACGCGTCTATAATATTTCCAAAATATATTGTTATACCTGGAATGCCGGTTCCAAAATCACTTTATTAGGTACCGCTCAACAAGAGCAACCTAGTTTATGATAATTGACACAATGAATAATATGTGAAGGTTATTCACATATTAAACAAAATGTCAACGTGAGATTCAATCCCAGTTCATGACTGTCGGGAATCGAGGGTGTTACCCACTCGTCCACCGACTTTTCATATCTGGAGTTATATATATGTTATATACATATATATTGAAAATAGAAAAAAAAGATAAGTGTGTTGATATTAAAAACAAAAAAGGAAAATCCTGACCGTTCATATGAGCATTTTAGATGGAAGAGCGCCATCTAGTGAAATAAAAATCAACTAAACGTTCGTGGTTAGCCTTTCTTTTAATTATCAAGAAATGGGTTTGCTAAATATCAGGGAGCAAGAGTTAAATCAACGTTTAGTTTATTTTTGTTCCACTAGATGGCGCTCTGCCATCTAAAAATGCTCATATGAGAGGTCAGGGTATACCTTTTGTTTTTAACAAATATATATGTATATGAAAAAATCGAAACTATTATAGACGCGTATGATTATTTTAAAAATTAAATAATTTCTACTGCCCTTACTGCAATGAAAAAATTAATGGGAGGGCCTGGCTTATCATTGGTGAACCCTTCCAGCGGTTTTTCCAGTTTAATCGGGGTTCACCACTGATGAGCCAGGCCCTCCCATTAATTTTTCCATTGCAGTAAGGGCAGTAGAATTATTTAATTTTTAAAATAATCATACGAGTCTATAATAGTTTCGAATTTTGATAACAGATGGCGCGCTAATGTATCATAATATATCTATATAAATGAACAGGGCGCCTCTCTTTCTCCTGTCAAAATAAACGTCAAAAACAAGCGGCCTCGGGTCGGTTAAAAAGCCACGTTTATACAGAAATGCTGGAAAATTTGTACTTCTAAGATTAAAATAAAGAAGGCATTTCCTGACCACGAGCACATGTGCTTTTTAGATGGCAGAGCGCCATCTAGTGGAGCAAAAATAAACTAAACGTTTATTTAACTTGCTCCGTGATATTTGGCTAACCCAATTTCTTGATAAATCAAGAAAAGCCATCCACGAACGCGTTTCGCGCTGTTGGCACTTGTCAGCGTGGAGTAGGCTGTAACTACTGCGACCAAAATTATTTTTGGTCCCAGAGGCTTCTAAGATTGTTCCATTAAAATAAACTTTTGAAACATCTCGTTTAATCTTAATGAGTCATAGCCATCAGAAGGTGGATCAGTAGAGAGGAATTGTCCTGAGACAACCAAGGTATCTGACACCCAGGTAAACCATGAAGCAGGAGAGATGTACCAGCCATGTGGTGCGGCAGTGCTGACGGTAGCCGGGGGCGGGGTGAACGCCACGGTGGTGGACCCTGACATCGGTGCCATGGATGGCCTGGTACACGTGGTGGATCGCCTGCTCGGCATGCCGTACCAGACCGTGCTGGAGAAGTTGGAGACGGAGCCCGACCTGACGTATGTCCCCTGTCTCTACTGTAGGAAACCTATAGACAATTGACAATTTACATAATTGTAAAGCTGGACAACACGTGAAGTAAGATGAGTTTCTTTTAATAAACGAAAAACGCGAGCTTTCGGGACGTACGCCCTTCAACAGGCAATTATACACGCAAAGATACAAATGGTAGGTAGGAGCGAATATTTATATGTGCTAGTTTTTAACATATTTACAAGAATTTTTGCTGTAAAATTAGCATATTAAGATAAACCAATTTTACAGCAAAAATTCTTGTAAATATGTTAAAAACTAGCACATATAAATATTCGCTCCTACCTACCATTTGTATCTTTGCGTGTATAATTGCCTGTTGAAGGGCGTACGTCCCGAAAGCTCGCGTTTTTCGTTTATTAAAAGAAACTCATCTTACTTCACGTGTTGTCCAGCTTTATAATTTACCAGTAAGAGTCCTTGAATTTTTTTTAATACATAATTGTATTTACATATTGTTAATACATGCAAAAGTGCACAGTCTGCACTATTTTAAAAAGATAATTATACATATACAGTAGAACCTACATGAAAGAACACTCGCGCTAGAGGACACCTCTCTATAAAGGACAGTTTTCATTTGAAAAATTACCGTTTTTACAATTTTGACACTCTCCGGTAAAAGAACATCTATCCCTAAAGGGCACTTTGGCTCTGCAATTAGTTGTCCTTTACAGGGAGGTAGTTCTACTGTATATTTTCCAAACAAACTTCCAACTAAAAAATATTATCTTCAAAAGAAAGAATAACCTTATTTGAAAAAAAATGGAGGTAAAGAGTTTCATATATTTTGTGGTTGATTGAGTGACCTTTTAATATATCAATCCAATAAACACAAGGTAATAAGACCAAATCCAAATAAATAAATAGTGTGTGGCGTTTCGGTAACAGCGTTGTTACCATCTTCAGACAAAAGTACTGAGCACAAAGCCATTCAGTACTTTTGTCTAAAGATGGTAACAACGCTGTTACCGAAACGTCACACACTATTTATTTATTTGTATTTGGTCTTATTACCTTGTGTTTATAATCCAAATTGTGCCTTATCATATCAATACAATATTTATGTTGGTTATAGAGAGGGGAAATGTGATCCCACTATAGAGAAGTTGACTGACAATAGAGCTGTGCTACAGGATCAGCTACCGCCTGGCCAAGGAATCAGGCTGGGGTCACCAGCTCGGCGACCTCTCTCAGAGATTCACGTTCTTCGTGCCCAGCGACCAAGCCTGGAAGAAGCTCGAGTTGGAGCTTCCCTCTGAGTACAAGCGGCTCAACATGGTCTCTATGTACGAGCGGAACTTGAAGACGGTACGTCGTGTAGATATATCATTACACGATTTTTTTATCTTCACGAAACAACCTTTATTTATTTAGACGTTACACACATTGTATAATTTGATACATTAGCGCCCCATCTGTTTTCAGAATATGAAACTATTATAGACGTGTAGGATTCTTTTAAAAAAATAAACAATTTTATACTGCCCTTACTGCGATAAAAGACCCTCCCATTAATTTTTAATGACAGTAAGGGCAATAGAAAAAAATGTTTAATTCTAAAAGAATCATACACGTCTATAATAGTTTCGAATTCACATTGTATAATTGTTGTATAGTTATTGTTGTATAGTTATTATTTAATTAAACATTACTCACCAGATGAAATTATTATTACAAATTATTTATTACACTTTATATTTATATTTTTACATCAACACGTTGTTTACATTATACATCGTATATTATTGTTTATGATGATGATCTATAATATATTTTAAAACACAGAATACTACATTCCCTCCTTCCTTTAGATGAAAGGAATCATGTCTTTATATCTTGATGATGGCTTGACGACTCTTCCACTCCTGGTGATCACGGGTTCCTTGGTAGTCGGCAAGGGTGGAGAAACCTCTGGTGGCAACTGGTGAAGAGCCTCGGCATCAAGTCTATCTGAAACAACTGGGTTAAATGTAGACCCTGTTCTACTTGAACTTGGTCGGTTTAAAGAAGTGTCCTTGTCTTGGTTTGAGGAATTATCATCTGGTATTTGTACATCAGAAGAGTTGAGGTGTTCAATTCTTGTCGAATCTGAACTAAGATTTTCCTGGCTCTCTTCTGGAATCAAGTCAGAAATGCCTTGATTGGTCTCTTGAGTAGGAACATGTTTCAAATGTTTAGCATTTCTATGAATTATTTTCCCATTTTTAGTGTTGACTAATTTAAAAGAATTTATTGAAGTGTTTTCAAGAATGACATGATGTTCTGATCTGAAATTTGAATCAAGTTTTCCATTATTTGGATTTGCCACATAAACTGAATTTCCAATTTCAAAATTATGAGGACTAGCTTTCCGAATTATATCATTATATGTTTTCTTTTTTTTTTCTTTGTAGACCATATTGAATTCTTTGATGTTGGATTCATCTTCTTCTGCATCATTAACAAGTGAGCTTAATTTAGTTTTGATTTCTCTTGAAAATAATAGGAATGCTGGAGTCTTTCCTGTAGATCTGTTTGGAGTAGTTCGGTAAGACATTAAAATTCTGGATAAATCTTCTTTCCAATCTTTCCCTTCTTCAGAACTTGAATTGAATTGTTTCTTTAGAAATCTATGGAATCTTTCTATCTTCCCATTACTTTTTGGGTAATAGGGTGAGGCTTTGATGTGCCTGATTCCACATTCTTTTAAAAATCTTTCCATTGATGTACTTACAAACTGTAAGCCATTATCTGTTACAACTTCATGTGGATAACCATGTCTTGCAAAAATCTCCATCAATTTTTTAATAATTGTCTTGCTGGAAATGTCTTCTATTATCATTGCTTCAGGATATGAAGAATAGTAGTCGATCACTGTTAAAACATAATGATGGCCAATTGGACCAACTATGTCAATTCCAAGTTTCATCCAAGGTTTTGATGGTAACGGAACTATTTGCAATGGTTGATCATTTATCAATGGTTGATTCCTTACACAAATTGGACAGTTTCTAATCAAATTTTCAATGTCAAAGTCCATGTTTATCCAAAAATATTTTTCTCTTAACAGTTGTTTGGTTCTTGTCATTCCTTGATGTGTTTCATGTGCAATTCTCAAGACTCTCTTTATTAGTTTTGAAGGTAGCAAAATTCTACTTCCTTTTAAGATAAGATTATCAAAAATTGAGAGTTCATCTTTAAACTTATAAAAACATTTGAATTCTTCATTCAAAGGATATGGCCAAACTCCCTTTTGAACCATATCTTTCAGTTTTTGAAACAAAGGATCTTGCTCTGTACAAACTTTTATCTCTTTCAAAGACAGTGCTTGAAGCTCTTCAGAAGTGATGGATAAGACTTTATGAACATAGTCCTCCAGCCATTTTTTATCACTTGTGTTAGAAAGAGGTTGTCTTGAAAATATATCTGCAATATTTTGCTTTCCTTGAATGAACTCAATTTCAAAGTCATATGGTTGTAATCTCCAACTCAATCTTTGAATTCTTGGAGGCAAAACAGCTCCATTTTTAGGATTCAGCATATAGATTAGAGGTTTGTGATCTGTTTTTAACACAAATTTCCTTCCCCAAATATAGGTGTTAAAATGTTCAATTGCCCATACACATCCCAATGTCTCTTTTTCTATTTGTGAATATCTTTTTTCAGTATCAGTTAAGGATCTGCTGGCATATGCAATGGGTCTTTTAATGCCATTTTGTTGTGTTTGTATTAATACTGCTCCAAGACCAATAGGGCTTGCATCTGTGATTAATTCAGTTGGTGAGTTCAAGTTGTAATATGCCAAGCATGGCTCTTTTGTTAGTGACTCTTTAAGATCCTGAAATGCTTTATTTGTTTTCAAATCCCAATTCCACCTAACATTTTTTTCTAGTCAAATTATTTAGAGGTTCTGCCAATTTAGAAAAATTAGGTATGAATTTTCTTAAAAACCCACAAGTTCCTAAGAATGACCTTAACATCTCAATATTTTTTGGTATTGGAAAATTTAAGACTGCTTCTATTTTCCTATTATCAGGTTTAATACCTTCACTACTAACAATGTGACCTAAAATATCCAATTCTTCCATGGCAAATTTGCACATATTCCTGTTGAGCCTAATGCCTACTTTATCAAATCTTTGTAAGACTTTTCTAAGCCTTTCTTCTAGTTCTTGTCTATCTTTGGCGTAAACAACGACATCGTCCAAGTAACAAATTACACCTTTCAAATCAAGCAAAATTGAATCCATTCCTTTCTGATATGCCTCTGGAGCACTTGATAGACTAAAAGGAACTTTACAAAATCTGTAACAACCACGGTGCGTGATGAAAGTTGTAAGGGGTCTTGATTGTGGGTCTAAGTCAACCTGCCAAAACCCTTTTTTTTTCATCCAGCTTTGCAAATACTTTAGCACCTTTAAGGGCATGTAACATATTGTCAATTGTAGGAATTGGATGTCTTTCTCTCAATATTGCTTTATTCACTTCCCGAAGGTCTATGCATAGTCTAATTTCCTCACTATCCCTTTTTGGAACAACTATTATGTTAGAAACCCATTCAGAACCTTGATGCACTTCTTCAATGATTCCATTCTCTAGCATCTTATCAAGCTCTTGATTTACTGCTTCTACCATTGCATAAGGTATACGACGGCATCTCTGGGCAATGGGCCTATAGTTGTCTTTCAATGTCACTTTATGACTATAGCCTTTTATAGTTCCAAGTCCATGGAAAAGATGTTTATGTTCTTGAACAAGAGTTTCTATATTAGTAGACATTGATTCATTTACATGATTTACCCTTCTAATTATACCTAGTTCAAAACTAGCCTTGCCTCCCAACAAAGATTCAACTTTTTTATCAATCACATAAATTTCTTCTGAAACTGAATTTTCTTTCCAAGAAATCACAGCATTGAAATAACCATAACATGGAAGAGGTCTATCTTGACCATAGTCAAAAAAGGTTCGGGTGGTGTCATGTAATTTTGGCATAATTTTATGGCCATATAATTCAAGCATCTTATTATAGCTTATGAAAGTTCTATCACTCCCTGTATCAATTATCATATTTATTTCACTACCATCTATTTGCACTTTTTCTTTATTTTCAGCACCTGTATAGTAGGTATATTCATCTGAACTTTCACCTACTTCAGTCTTATTTTCTTCTTGTATGGTCTTAACTTTAGTTTGATTAACACTTTTGTGGTTTCTATTATTATTTTGATTTGGGCGGTTCCTGCAAGCTCTAAAAAGATGTCCTAATTTATTGCAATATGAACAAGTCATTTTTTAGCACCACATTCTTGTGCTGAATGTGTATCTAATCCACAGCGATAACATTTAGGCTTTGAGGCACCTGAAAATGATGGGGTACCTTGATTAGTGAATCTACCTTTGTTGAAATTATTAGCATTATAGTACTTTTTAGGTTTATTTTGAACTCTATTTAGTGTTTGATCATTTTGAGGTTCAAGAAGTCTAATTTCTTTTCTAGAAATTTCTAACATTCTAGCAATATCAATGGTTTTTGACAGTGTCAAATTTTCTTGTTGCAACAATTTTTCTTTAAGTTTTTTGTTGTTACATTTTTCAATTATTTGGTCTCTTATCATATCAGCTTCTAAATTCCCAAATTCACAAGATTTAGAAAGCTCTCTTAAAGAAATTAGGTAGTTGTCGATCGATTCATCATCTTTCTGGACTCTTTGTCTAAATTTAAATCTCTCAGTGACCACATTTTTATGAGGTGTGAAATATTTATCTGAAGCCATTTTAGTTTGTTCATAATTTTCCTTTTCATCTGGCAAGTTGAAAAATATACGCTGTACATTTGGCCCTAAACAATGCAATAGAGTTGCTCTCTTAATTTCATCCGATTTTTTTGAAATTCCAGATGCTATTTCAAAAATGGCATAGGATTCCATCCATTGCTTATATTCCGCAAATAAATTGCTTGCATTCATATTCATGGGTAAAGGTGGCGTCAGGTTGGCTGCCATACTTGTTTTTTTAGGGCTACAGTTATATTTTCAAATTCTCGTCGCCAATTTATGTTGTATAGTTATTGTTGTATAGTTATTATTTAATTAAACATTACTCACCAGATGAAATTATTATTACAAATTATTTATTACACTTTATATTTATATTTTTACATCAACACGTTGTTTACATTATACATCGTATATTATTGTTTATGATGATGATCTATAATATATTTTAAAACACAGAATACTACAATAATTATTTACACACACACAAAGCCTTTATTAAGACATTAGTCTTATACAGATTCTCCGTACAAGGTGCAATATCAGGAAAAGAGCAGCACAGGAAACCAGTAGTTCCGCAACTATATACAATTATTAGTAATAAGGAAAAGTAAGATTTAATATGAAAGGTCGACGCCATCGCCCCAAGTCTTCAATTCCATAAGCGCGGAGCAGAAATAGGGACTAAGTTATTTAGTTCGCCATAAATATAGCATCCAGACACACAAAAGAAGGTTTACTCCAGCACAGCCATCCATATTACCAGCTCCGCAATCATAATTATTTACATAAAATGATAATAAGCACGCCAGAGAGAATGTAAACAGGATATTTAATTTGGCAATAGAAACCTTGTGAAAAAGAGCTTGAATTAATCTTGTATGTTAACTATGAGTTTTGTGAGGTTATTTGGCGGATGGATTTCTTATCCATGCAGGTGGCCTAGACTGGCGTCACACACGGCAATGATTTACCCTGGATACACTACCATGTTTCTTCAAAACATTTTTTCCGTATTCATTAGTTTCTTCACACTCTATATTTGAATTTGTTAAGTAAAATTGTTAATATTTATTCAAAATTAATACAAATTAATAATACGGATCTTTTTTCTCTATATATTCAAATTGTACAATTACACTTACTTGTATCAAAAATAAAAATGGCATATCCTGACCAGGAGCACATGTGCTTTGAATCAACTAATCATTGATTTATCCTGTTCCCTGATATTTGGCCAACCCAATTTCTTGATAAATCAAGAAAAGCCATCCACGAACGCGTTTCGAGCTTTTTGGCGCTCGTCAGCGTGGAGTAGGCTGTACCACTGCGACCAAAAAGATTTTTTGGTCCCAGAGGCTTCTTGAAAACCAAGGAATGGGTATTTAAGGCCAAACTTGCGTAAATACGCTTAACACATGAAAAAATGAAAGAAGAAATAAAAGATAAAAAGATCAGGTGTTGAAATCAAAAATAAAAATGGCATATCCTGACCAGGAGCACATGTGCTTTACAAGAAAACAAAATCTTTACAAAATATTTTTGGTCGCAGTGGTACAGCCTACTCCACGCTGACGAGTGCCAAAAAGCGCGAAACGCGTTCGTGGATGGCTTTTCTTGATTTATCAAGAAATTGGGTTAGCCAAATATCAGGGAACAGGATAAATCAATGATTAGTTGATTTCTGTTCCACCAGATGGCGCTCTGCCTTCTGTAAAGCACATGTGCTCCTGGTCAGGATAAGCCATTTTTATTTTTGATTTCAACACCTGATCTTTTTATCTTTTATTTTTTTTCTTTCATTTTTTCACTTACTTGTATATAAAATTACCATCTCGCTAAAAATGAACAAGGGATATAGCAAACCTTTCTTATAACGAAGCTATATTTTCTAATATATGTATAAATGATATTATATAGTGAAGAGTCAAAGCTCAGGACCGGTAGAGTTCGTTGTGGCGAGGTTTTACTGCACTATTTGAATTGACAGATTTCAATATAATTGGTTTATATTGTGATGTACTAGCGCGCCATCTGTTATCAAAATTCGAAACTATTATAGATGCGTATGATTCTTTTTTGAAATAAACAATTTATACTGTCCTTACTGCAATGTAAAAATTAATGGGAGGGTCTGGCTCATCAATGGTGAACCCTCCCAGCGGTTTCGCCAGTTTAATCTACCATACCGCTGTAATATTGCATTTTTCAATCTTCCTTTTTATAAGGCATTCCATTGCAGTAAGGGCAGTAGAAATTGTTTATTTTAAAAAATAATCATCTATAATAGTTTCGAATTTTGATAATTGGTTTAAATTGTCAATTATCCCTGTTGAACTTTCTCTGTATCACATGCCTCAAAATTCTTTCTTGAAATACATTTTTAAAAAGACAAAAGGATCATGATTTTTGAAATAAAAACAATTCGAGTTGAAGAGAGAGATAGGAATGTGGTATGAAATAAGCAATAAGACTATTGCAGATGCTTGGAAAAAGAAGATTAGAGTTAGGAAAATATATAGGAAATGTTTGATAGACTTTGGAAAGGCTTTCGATTGATTAGACTGAACTAGGAATTTTATGGAGAGGCTTTTAATAGGTATATATGGAATTCATAAAGAAATTTTATATTGAACAACGAATGTAGGAAACATAAAGAAGAAAAATAGTACAAATGTGATATTGTACTGGGATAAGGTGCATAAATTAAGAAAAAGGCATCTCTTTATCGTGCAACTGAAAGTTGCTGATGGCTTGCGCCATCTATCGGAATAAATATCAACTATTCTCGTTGAATTTTCTTTATTAATCAAGAATGGGTATTTGGCCAATTCTGGAATAATTAAAAATCAACGAGAATAGTTGATATTTATTCCGATAGATGGCGAAAGCCATCAGCAACTTTCAGTTGCACGATAAGGAGATGCCTTTTTCTTAATAAAGAAGAAAATTAATTTCCGTTGTAATAGACGGCGTGACGCATAGTCTCGATAAAATGTTTGGAAAATTCGCAACACCCTGTAATCGTGGTGTATGACAAATCGCTATTTGGCAGAGAACCGATGGAAGATCCTAAATGAGAACTCCAGAAATCACTCTAATTGGTGGAATAATAGCTTATTTGAGAATATGACGAAGCCCACTTAGATATTTGGAGAATAATAGCCACTTTACCATTAAAACATACTTCGGCAATATCAGGAAAGATTGCCAGAGTTCTTTAATGGTAAGTGATGACATGTCAACCATATGCAAAATAATCTTAAGGTGACAAGGAACATTTCCAAGACTGTGCTAATGAGACTTGACTATCACACGGGAAAACCTGTTCTGAACAGCCAATTAGGAACAGAGGCAAACTAGCCGAATGGTACAGGTTACCGCTATATACACACAAAGCTTTATTAAGACCATCGGTCTTATACATATTCACCACAGGAAGAAATAATAGATGGAGCTCCTATACTCCAGGCAGCGCAGCACCCAACAACAGCCTCCTGGTCCGACGCATGTCCAATGGCCACACGTTCCTTCGTGCATACATCATGGTTAGCGAATCACTGAACAGGCGAGTGTATGTTTACCGCTATATGAGAATATTAGTAAACAGGCCACCTAGCGCCATCTGTATGCTGATAATGTAATTATTCAGCGCTCTTTATTTTAGTCGTATAGGACGGATTTCTACAAATATTGAAAACTGAAGAAGAAAAGCTTTGGGAATACTTGGCTCATCAATATTGAATCACAACCATCTCACATTGACAAAATCGTTGGGAAAATTCATCACTAATGAACCAGCTTCCCCTAAACTGTGTTCATATTCAGTTTACCGATTGCAGAAATTCGTCCTACATAACTAAAAGAGAATGGCGTTGAATATTTCTTTCATCAGTATATGGGGATATAAGCGGAATAAAAGGCTTTAAGCAACGGGAGATTTACATTTAGAACTGCGTACATATCTTTAGAAATGATCCATTGAAGTAAAGGTCATTCACAGTTCTAGTTCCAAAAAAACTTTACTAGGCGCCGCTCAAAAAGAGCAACCTAGCTTATGATATTTACAACAATGAATAATATATGACTGTTATTCACATATTAAAACAAAGTGTCCATTTAGACGTGGCTTCGTTTAAGGTACAGTTTACTATAGCTCTCAAAATTGCATCGACATCCACGGGACATGCTGTATCTACCCTATCTGTCAAGTGGCGTGACTGTAGACCGTGTGGGTAGATCCTGGACCGTCACCTGTCCAAGAAGGCCGACCTCAGCCGCCAGGACCTGGAGAAACAGGACTACGTCGACATGGTCGGGGGAACCTTCAGGATCAACCAGGGCTACGATTACGGTACTACCTTCTTTCATCTTATTGCATAGGTACTGGATCTTGATGCTGGCCATTGATGACCAATTAGTTTCTTCATAAATACAAATAGTATGGCAATTTTGGTCCCTAACTGGTATTCTTATCTACTGGGACTTAACATAGCACCGTATGTTTTCAGGAACTTTGCTCCAATAATGGATAAATGTAACTACATCTTGTTGATGACAGTTACACTCATAGACAAAACTTAAGAAAGTGGGAAGTCATTAAAGTCGTCTGTAGTATGTTTTTTTGAAGGAGATTAAGGCAATTTTGTTCACATATGGTTATCTCGTGTGTCTTCAATAAAGGTCACTTTAATTGTGTGTTGCTATTTCTGCTTGATAATCCTTAGTATGGAGTTTCAATGATCAATTTGCTGTGTGTGTTCAGGCGAGATGATCGTGGAATGGGAGGGAGTCCGCGCCAGTATTGTTCGATATGACGTCCATGCCACTAATGGAGTACTCCATGTCATCAACACGGTCCTCATGAAGTCCCGGGATATGGGAAGGATCAGCTCTGCGGGTTCCATCCTGTCTCTTCCCGTCGCTCTAGTCCTGGCCGCCGCGATCGGACTGCGCGCGCTGCTGTAGCGAGTCAGCGTGCTACCCCATCGCACCTATTGTTCCCCTTCTCTCTCCCTCAGTTCTACTGTTTGCAGCTCTGCAAGATTTCTATTTATATATAAATTATATATATTGAAGCAAAATGGGTATATACACTGATGGGCAAAAATTAAGGAATAAAACATTATGGAAAAACAAGGTATTCAACATTATTAAAGAATTTGCATATACAGTAGAACCTCTATGTAAAAAACACTTCATTACAAAGTCAAAATGTCCTTTATGGAAAGATGTCCTCTTAACGGAGAGATGCTAATGAAGTGAAAATGGTCATTTTGGCGATGAAAACTGTTCTTTGTAGAGAGGTGTCCTCTCATGGAGGTTCTAATGTATATTAATTCAACTTTGCATATAACCCAGGCTCCTGGAGCATAACGAAGTCGGAAATTCTATCCGGGAACATATATACATATATTACATATATTGAGCTAGTAAAATATAACTACAAAATTATACAAAATAGGAATCTTAATTTTATTTTTAATGATCATATTTATAAATTAAATTTAATTGCCATCTATCGTTAAAATTTTACACATATAAATTTACTGGCAATGCGTTTCTTTTTAAATATTATTTAATTATTTAAAGTAGATATAATATTTGATAATATTTAAAAAGAAACGCATTGCCAGTAAATTTATATGTGTAAAAAGATCATATTTATACACAAACATGCATAAATAAAACTCATTAAAAAGACATTTTTTCTAATCCGATAAAAAACGTATTGTTCCTTAACTTTTGAATACATCAGTGTATAATAATATATAAATTTTAAAGAAAAAATAATCAAGCTGTAAAGTACATTGAGTATTTTTTAGCTTTAGAAGAAGAAGAAGACTATTTTTAAAAAAAGAATTTAAAAATACTCAAATTAAGAGCTGTTATAAAAAATAAAATACCTCTTCTTTGAGGATACAGAATGCTCATTTGGCCTTGAAGTTGCATGCAAATCTAAGCTCGGAGAAAGTGTGTTTTGTGTTTCCCAACTTCATTTAGAATCTACTTCCCATCTTTCTGTGTAATCCTTTGTCTTTTTCATGTAATGCTTAAATGTGGCCTGCGTTTTTTACACCCTTTTGATACTATGCCATACTCTCTCTCCCTATCTTCACTCATCGTTTTTACTTTAAAACACGTTTTATGTACTATAACAATGAAATGTATAACAATCCGTATAATTATGTTTTTTTTTTAGAAATGCCTTTAATAGGATTTAAATTTAGTATTTTTGTTTATATATATATATATGTATTTTTGTGTTTTTAATGTGTGAAAAAGAAAATTCTTCTCCGGTATCAATAAGAGCTTATTTTTGGATTTTGAATATTTAATTTTGAACAAAAATTCTCCGCCAATTATAGTTTTTGATAGTATAGAAAAACAATTTTGTAATGATTCTTCTCTTTACATTCATAATATATCAATACATAATTTTATATTCCATTAATTTTTACAAAATATATAATCACGGATTTCATTGATATTTGATAGCAATATATTTCAGAATTCATTTCAATGTATCCAATGATCAAAAGAAAAAGTCTACATATTCAATGAAAGACAATAATCAACACAACATGGCATTTCTGTTTTACAATTAATGACTTTCACAGTTATATTTCACTTTTTTTTTAGAATTCCAAGTGTTTTTAAATATACAATTTTTTAAAAATGTAAACATTGAATCTCTTTTTAATGGCTTCATTGAATAAAATTATGACATCACTTGACCACGTGTGTTTATTAAACTACTAGACATTTGACATAATTGTCATCTTGCCAATACACTTATCCCCCGATTTACACGGTACTTGTTTTACATGTTTTCGCTTTTACACGGTTTTCCAAATAAGTTTTTTTTTATTTTTATTTTTATCGCACTATACTAAATGCTACTGTGATTGAACACATGCGCTGTGTACACATCTCACGAGGAAACCCGAGCTTATGTGCTGACTACATATTTTAACCTGTCAATGCATTTTATTTTTATTTCTGTGTACACCTATCCCCCGATTTACACGTTTTTCTCAGGAACGTATCTACCGTGTAAATCGCGGGATAGGTGTACATGCAAAAGTGCAAAATTTGCACTATTGTACTCTAGCGCTCTGGCATAGAGATCTAGATTCAACATGTCCTCACTGCCGGGAAGAGTCACAGACTGTGGATCACCTCTATTCTCCTGTCCATCTTTTATGCTACACAGGCTACAGATACTGCTTGAGTACAAGACTTCAGTCCGACAGCTCTGCCTCTACTCCCTGACTCCCTGCCGGCCTGGAACTACCTGGTTCACCTCAACAATCTGCCCTCCCCCCCATAACTAGACTTCTAGACTGTAGCTGTACAGCCCTGGTAGTTGGTGATTTATTCTCCAAGAGTCCGGGTTACCTCTATTTTCTCTCTCTGCACTATTGTTTTAAAATACAGTAGAACTTGGATAATTCGAACTTCTTTAATTCGAAAACCTCTTTAATTCGAATATTTATCTTGGTCCTTAGAAGCCTTAAGCCTTTATTCAAAACATCTTTAATTCGAATTTTTGGATAATTCGAATTTTTTTATGGTCCCTTGGGGTTCGAATTATCCAAGTTCGACTGTATAATAATTAGATATATACAAAACTATCAAAATAAAAAAGTATATCCTGACCACGAGTACATGAGGTTTTTAGATGGCAAAGCACCATCTAGTAGAACAGAAATCTCTGTCATCAAAAAAACTCATGTGCATTGGTCAGGATATGCCATTTTTGATTTTAATACCAGCACCTGACCTTTTTATTATTTTATTTACATATACAACTATAATACAATATAATGCGGCTTATGATTGTAAAAAAAAAAAACGTTGGCAAGTTTTACTGCAAATGTTTCTTTTGAACGAAAAATCGTAATTTATTTTAAAGAGAAATGACTATTTTTATCCTTGGGAATGAAGTATGAAAGGATGAATTGTGAAGAGTAATGATAAACGGAAAAATAAAAGTGTCCAGGGATGGCTATCCTTTTCATCCTTTCATACTTCATCCTTAAGGATAGAATTTCTCTTTAAAATAGAATTTCTCTTTAAAATAAATTACGATTTTTCGTTCAAAAGAAACATTTGCGGTAAAACTTGTTAAACGTCGAAAGTCGAAGAAAGTGAATATGTACAATGAATATGGCGCCTCTGCCACCGCTGCAGAGTTTGGTGGAGAATCGCCAGCGGGTCTCCAGCAATATGATGTATATCGCGAGCTACGAAGAAAACATAGATCGCGTATTTCGCCGCTGAGGAGATGGTGATGGCGTGGTCCTCGAGACCAACGGAAAGATTAAACTACCAGAGCCCCCACGTGTGACGACATTCCAAAAATAATTAAACCTGTATCGATGTAATAAGCTATTCTTGAAACTATTTTTATTGAGACTTCAACACCACTAATATAGGAGAACATACAAACCAGGATAAAATATCATACCAGAAATGTAATCTCACACAGTAGTCAAGTTTTAAACCTGGAAAGTGCTGTTATCAGACCCTTGTGTTGTCAAGACATTGAAATAATGTATATTTTTCTAAAACTAATTCATTTGTATAATAACATTTGCTGATCACGTGACAAAGAGAGCCAATGAGGTGAGAATTTGCGCAAGCACGGCGAGATGGCCGGCGAAAGATTGTAAGGATTGTTGATGAGGATAGGAGTGCCTGAGGTAAGGAGTTAAAGAACTCAAGCTCGGAGGAAAATAATAAAAGGCTAAAGAAGTTGATAAGAAGCCTGTTATAGAAGCTGAATAAAGTGAAAAGGCTAAAGAATTTGATAAGAAGCCTGTTATATAAGCTGAATAAAGTGAAAAGTCTAAAGAAGCTGATTAGAAGCCTGTCATATAAACTGAAGAAAGGTAAAAGGATAAAGAGCTTGATAAGAGGCCTGTTATAAAAGCTTAAGAAAGTGAAAAAGGATAAAGAAGTTGATCAAAATCCTGTTGTAGAAATTGAAGAAAGTGAAAAGGCTGAAGTTAGCAAGAAAATTGGTGATCAGCATAATAGTTCAAGATAATTGCTCCGATTGAAGTTAGTTTATTTTTTATGTATCATATTATCATAATAGAATAAAGCTCATTATGTTAAATTCATCAAATCTTGTCGCTCGTTACCTCCAGAATATCACCTGCCTATCGCTACTGTAAGTACAATGGTTAGATACACAATTATTTATTT